>JAGVSQ010006038.1:0-16887 GCA_022683975.1 Rhyacophila evoluta
TTTAAAATCAATTTCCATCAAGCACCATCAGTCGAAAATATTAATTATATAAATGTATGTATTAAAATACGTCATTCGAAAGTCATATAATGTTCATTGTTATTAAGAACATTAAACTATAATGTATGAACCAAAATCTTCTAAATTAAGTATCAATAATGGGGTATTTATTGCTAATATACAGTACTTTATTAGGGAAATGCAGTGATTTCCAATCTTTATGCTACTTCACCCCGTTACATTTTATTTTTATAAAAAATATGATAATATGGATTTTGGCGCCTTCTTTAGTAATAGTTGTTATAGTTTCCTTCCCTGGTAACAGTTGGAAACCGCAGCGTTAAAGCGATACAATTTGAGCCCTGCTATATTTTTAAGAGGATCCGTATATAACCATTAATTTAACCGTGACACTAATAAAAGTTATACATGGCTGCCATTCATACGCAGTAATAAATTAATATTATTGCATAATCTAAAAATGTCAAATCAACTATGTAGTCCAGAACTTTTTATGTTTGTAAGTATGAAAATTATCTTTTTTCGGAATAAATTATTTCGATATTCATATTGGATCGATTTACCTTGTTGGGGTGTGGGTGGCGTTGGTTCAGGTAGCCTGAGCGTCATCGGCCTTGCAATATAGTATGCGGGTGTTTTTTGCCTCCCATCAGGTGGTGTTCTTTCCGCACCCGCCCGCACGAGCCGCGCAGTCACTCCTGCAGGGTCTGAACATACTGCGGCGTAATGCAATGGAGTTCTTCCTTCCTATATGAAAAAATACGACGAAATGAATGATTGTTAAAGTAAATTATTATTTTTCTTTACTAATATGTGTATGTAAATATACTGACGATCGTCGGTGCAGTTAATTATATATGGATAGATAAAATATCAACTGATAACACATAATTTAATATATGACATTCACGTAATAATTTTAAATTCACCTCTCTTCAAATAATGGTGCAAATTGATGGATTTCATAGATAAAAGGTCCATGAACTTACAAATCAAATAAACGAAATACATTGAATAAGAAACATGATTACAAAAGCTCTCTCAATATGTATTAAAAATCGAACAGGAAATCAATCAATTCGTCGTCAGTCGGAAGTAGGCCGATCGAAAAACTATATTAAATTATTTATGGTGAACTTTTCAGTCTATTTTAGACCAATACATTATATTAAGTTAAAGAATTGCCAGCTTTTCAGTAATATGAATTCATCTAGTATTGATTTTAAGTTGAATTCGACGCTTAAAACAAATTATAAACAAACCGTCAATCAATAATATATTTACTTGTGAGTGATATATAATATATTAAGTGAGACATGAGTTCTATAATATAGCATATTTGTATTAAAAATTACATATTGAATGGTTGACATAGATTTGGTTTGGTAACCTGTGTATTAGAGCGTGTACAAAAGCCAAAAATGAAAACTAACTTTTCTAAATAAAAAAAACCAATATTCGATCTAATATTATAATCATAAAAGATTAATTTCCTAGCAAAAATGATGATGAGGAATTTAGTGATAAAGTATCCAACCATTGTAAAATCGACTCAAATACGTTGTATCATGCTACTATTTTGAATATTAAAAAATATTACAATACGTAAATTTGAAATATGCATATTCAAAATTTCATATCAATTATATCAACTTATGGTGTAATGGCAAAATTACTAAACTTAGCTCCTTAACGATAGTAATAATTCAACACCATAGACTCATAGAGTACGAAAGCTTTTTTATAGCAGAGGCAAAATATTTATTTTAAAATTATAAAATGAGTGGCGAACGCTGATATGATCTCCAGCCAAGTTTTATTGTCAGAACAGAGTTCTTGTTATTTTTTAGACGTGATCGATAGGTTAGTTAATAAATTATTTATGGAAGGTTAGCATTATAAAATTTTTGTGTTTCTCTTTCTTCCATATCAGCTCCTAAAGTGGAGTATATGAACACTATATGCCGTCGTCAAGAATCTTTGTCGCCCACCAGTATTCTCGCGTTCTTCTAGGTAATATTTGCATCCCGTAACTTTACCGAATACATTCTGTAAATAGTGCTTAATGGCCTTGCAAAAAGCTGAAAATCGGACAGCTTGAAGAATTGGCAGGTCATGTTAAGAGATATTCATAATACCAGGCCGAAGCAGTAATTAACAAATTATTGAATAAAAATACGAATAGTATTCGAACGAATACCTAATTTTTGTATAAAAATAAAAGTTTTCTTCCAGAAATTGTGAAGAAAATTTAGAATACGTAATTTTTTTATTATGATTATTTGGACGAATTTGAAGGACCTTATTGGTAAAAAAAAACCTTAAAAGGCCTTCTTAGCCTATAATTTCAACAATTAATATTATTGTTAAAACACAACTACTTTAAGTTACACTACTCCACTGACAACACAATAAATCATTTTAATACGTAAAACCATTTCTCTGAATACATTTGGGCTATTTTTCATTATATCGGAAAGAAAATTGTGCATGCGCTTCTATTATATAATATATTATCAACATTCTTACACCAGTTGAAAATACACGCCTCTCTTTTATATTTGTTTGTATTACATAAAATAGAAGAAATCCAAAAACACTTTGGTACAAATATGATATCAATTTGTTTCGACACGATACTGATATTTTAAGATAAATGGATCCTTGAACTCCACATTGTGTCAGAAAGGGATATAAAATCGCTAATGTTGAAACTATATTTTAATATTTGTAATTTTAATTGTTTCCTCGGTAGCTGAGACGTTAGCGTACGAGCCTTGTATGCGGAAATTACGGGTTCGATTCCCACATCAACCGGATTAAAAAATGTATAAAAATGCACGACTGAATGCTCCAACAATCAATTCTCGTGAAAAATAATTAGTCAATACATGTGTTCACATTGCAGACATCCATATATGTACCTACTCCAGTTTTGGGAGAGATGTCTTCACACTTTCAGAGCGAAATTGTTGAAAAATATTGTAATTGGTATTACTGATAATTTATTCGCATTACTCTACATTACGCAAGATTATTTAATACAACAAAAAACATCTATTTTGTCAGATACATTGTCTTTATATACACAGGCGAATTCATAATGCAACGTATATGAAAAAAGACTGATAAATTATCGATATTTTGCCAAGCCATTATTATCTTTCTAAAGAAAATTGTGTTTTTAGTAGTATATTTTATATCACAAAACACGGGCATCGAGTGCATAGCGACCTCGGCTAGGGCTAAATGGGGGTTTTGAGGGTACAACCTTGAAGACGTCGGAGTGACAAGGCAAAATAATTGATACCTTTATAATAAAACTAATGTTAATGATTTCAAAGCGCATATTTATCCAGTTTTATAGGTTACGGACATACATTTAAATTTAATATTGCAATTCAAAATAATTTTCTAAACTTTTTTTATTGAGTTTTAAATTAACTTGAAGTAAAATTGATAAGCATGTATGTATAAAATCATGCTTAATGCTTGTTTTATTATTTTTCACATATTGGTTGTAACTGTAGTTATTTGGGAAAACTTACGGATGCACTTTGCAACATTAAAGAAATGGTATACTTCAAAATAGTATTTAGTCATTAAGAATAAAAGGATGATTAAGGAGGTAAGTTGACTTGGTGGCCTTTTGGTAAGCGGCGCGTTTAAGATTTGCACGGTCAAAAGTCGTTTGTTTAAGTTATGCAGTTGTATGAATATCAAAAATGTAACAAACGGATGGTCAACGTATTATGAAATTATACGATTACCAATCTTTATGAAAAAATCGTCTTCATAATGTATGTATCCATATGCTCCGCATTTTGAGCGTAATTTGACTGAACAAATGATGTTGTCCTGTTTCGCATTTTTTGAATTTATCAAAGAGTTTATTATGCTTATAATAAATACAATAAATTTATGGCAACTACACCTAAGGGGGCATCCAGGTTGAGCAATGAATAAGCGAACGAAGGCTTATTTTGTACTGTTTTAAGCCTTCGTTCGCTTGTTTTTGTCCCAGCCTGGACGCGGCCTAATGAGTATTCGTAAGCTAATAGATACACTTTACTGAGATAAGTAATTAGGTGTGATAATAAAATGAATCGATCAATTGTACATTAAAATTCACTTAATTTGTGATTGTGAAGTATGATTATTTATATGATATATATCTTATATGATAATATTATACTGAAGTAATTAATATTTAAAAAAAACATTGTGAAGTCCATGCTATTGATTATTGATTGAATAACTCTTACACTGTCTCTCATATGCACAGTTTGCGGGTATTTCTCTAATAAATACTCTACGATGTCCTGGTAATCGTAGTATACAGCTTTGTGTAGAAGACCAACTCCTGCGCGGTCGCGACACATTGCTAAACGACGTCGCATTGGGTCACCTTCAAGAATTCCCTGAAAAAAAGTTTAATGAGATTGAGTGGGGGACTACACCTAATCGAATATATAATAGTTGATGCGTATGGCTTCATACATAAGATGTATTTGTGCCACCACTGACTTTCATAGGCGTGGTGATATTATTAACGTATAATGTATTTTTTTCTCCCCATAACTAGGAGTATTTTCATATTTCAATAACTAACGAATTAAATGCATTGAGAATAAAATGAACGTAATAAGAGACCTGTTTAATGCTAATTGTATAAACAAAAATATTTGTACAGTAAGATAAAAACAAAAAGTATTTAGAGAAATGTAAGAGTTTTATCACACATCCTTTGCGTTTTTAAAGTACTCTAGTTAAGCTTATGGATCAATTAAGTATTATAAAATAGTTTGCTGACCAAAGAAATAGTTTTGTGTGATTTGGTTTTCAATCATTTACTAAATAAAAATGCAGTATCTACAAGACAATGAAAAAAAAGCTCAATAAAGCTCTACATACTATTGCAATTGCAATATCACTATAACATAGTGATATTGATAATATATTATATTAATTGAAAAAAGCTTATATTTGACAAAAATTTTGAGATTAGATCACGGGTTTGTTTGAATTCTCTTATAGTCCGTGATAATATTGATAACGTCGGATTAGAGGACGGTGGATAAAACTATTTTTACATAAAATTAAAATGATATTTTGTAATAAGCATAAAAAGTAGAACTTGCTACTTACCCTCATATTTAAAAGGGATCCTTCAGAGACTGCTGAATGGAGACCTTCACAGCGATCCATAATCGAAGGCAACTCCCTAAGGAAAGCTCTTGCTTTTGGCCCTGGGGCAGCTAAGCCAAGTAGGCGATGACCGTGCCCACCTAAAGCTGCTTGTTGCAATCTGTCGATGTCTCCGCCACGCGCCCATCTACGTGCTTCCACCACTGCAAGAATAAAAGAAGACAATTTGAATTTGACACGTAATTAAAATCGATACGAGATAAAATTATATTAGATGACTAGATATATCAAGCAGTTATATTCCATATTACTAAATTGTGCTACCTGACATCGTAATGAAATGTTTTATTACATTGAATTAAACTTAAGACTCTAATACTTTGACTTATAATTCAATAATTTAATATAAAGATATGATTTAGTTGTCAGATTATTTCCAAGATTATAATTAATATTTTCGACTGATGGTGCTTGATGGAAATTGATTTTAAATTATAAATTATTTAAAACTGGTAAGCTTCCATATGTGATATGGAATTATACCAGTTTTAAATAATTTAGAATTCCAAGATTATAATTAATCAATGACTCACATTTTTCTATACTTAGTATTTGTAGAAGTTCATTAGATTTAAAAAATAAATATCTACTATATCCTTATATTTATATAATTAACACAGCGATGAAAAAGTGATACTGCAATCAACACGTTAAAGATCTGTGGAACATTTTTATTATCATCTCCGATAAGAAGAATGTGGATACTAAGGACTGACGACGACTTTTGATGACGAAAGTTTGGACATCAACCAAATTGGTAATAGTTGCTAGTAACTAAATTTTAAGCAGACATACAAATAATCTAGCTACATGACTTCCCTTTTGAGTATCCAATTTTCATCATTGAATTTGAAAAAAAGTATTCACAAACCTGTAAGATTTAACCACGCAGTCTTCGGCACCAAATTAAACGTGCTTACAACTCGGGACTATATATATATATATATAATACTAATAGATTTAGCTGTATTTAAATGTCGTGTATCTATTGAAAAGATAAAGAATATCTCCCAAAAGAGTTTATTAGATGTGAATCGTAAATGAGACTAGACTTACTTTTAACAGTTTAATTTACGTGTTGTATTAACAGCACCGTTGTATCAAATGAATGTCTAACTTTTGTTGGAACAAAGAACTTTTTAGTACTTTTAAAAATGCACAATAATTTTCAAGAACAACATAATCGTGTCTGAATAGTTCGCAGACTTTGGGAAACTAGTCAAGTTTGCATTTCACGGAAGCTTTTTATTTCACTTAGTGTTGGGTGCAGTTTGTTGCATACTACATTGCATATACAATATTTATTTACCGATGTTTCTTTCCATAAAAATTAAATACCTATTATTTATTTAAACATGTTTAAATACTTACTACATATTAATAAAATACGATAATATGCATTAGTTTGTTTTATCGTATTCAAAAGAGTGTAGTATTGAATAATATTGTTTGATTTAATCGCCCACGCTTGATTGTGTAACCCCGTAATTGTATAAAATGATCTATAAATGTATTTTTATTTTATTTACGTATCACATGTAGCTGACTCTAAGAAATAGGAGTAATGCATTGAGCGAATGGCCAGCAACCTGACAATAATAAACCGTTGGGATAAATATGTATATTGTTGAAATCAAACTGTCTAATTTTGAGAATGAATCTTATGCAGTCTGCAACGTGTATTGGGAGATATTTTGCGAGGATTTTTTCTTAGATATCCGATCGACACCATCGTAATTTAGTTTGAATTTAAAAAGTATGTATTTAATAATAAGTTTGTGTGCTAAAAAGATGCTACATTTATGCCAACAGAATTTGAAACTTTGACTCACGAGAATCATTTAAATTGTGTTAAATACTGTTATTTTTGGTAAACTTTGATAAAACCTTTTCAAGTAACTACTGTGAAATACTGGCCATCACTTTATATTTTTACAATAGTTTTCGTTATGGTAAACTCGTGGTTGTATTTAAATAAAAACAATATTTATTTTCACAGCACGAATCTCGCCGATAACTAAAATAGCCAGCACACAAACCTAGGTGTATTAAATTAATATCTGTGATCTGTTAAGCACACAACCTATTCAACGTGTAAATGATTTTTTTGTACGTAAATAACGTATCTCAAATAGAATTTAAGCATTTATTAAAAATAAAGCTTCGTAATTTTTGACTTCACCGTTGTATTTTTTAATCTTTCGTGTCAGATCAATCTTTGTAAGTACCTAGTAAGAGAATTATTCCGTACGAAGTGTGCTTGAATTATTATGCACACGACATTAAAAATTTCTTATCAAATAAATATCTAACTTCAAGTGTTTCATAAATTAAAAGCCATACGCTTTAATTAAATTTAATTATGCATTGCAAACAAACACAATGAAAGAAATTATAAAATTTTCAGCAAAAGTATTTGGCCAAAGATACTCAAAAACTGCTGATATACGTATTAACCAGTTTCACCTTAAAGTATTCTCAAGGTGGATGAACCAATGCCAACCAATGTCAAAAGTGAGGTAGTATTGTTTGTTTTTTAATTAGTTTTTTTACCATTCCGCTACCAAGCATATGAATTAATATAATGTGAATGTGATGTCCACTCCAAAAGTTAAGTATGTGATTTTTTAACTTGAATTTGTTGTCAGACAATTTCTCAATCCGCGGATGTGGGAGTCGAACCTGCATTTCCTGGATGCGTGGTGCACACGCTGGCCTCTCGGCTACCAGGGAGACATTATTACGGAATGAGTTTATGTGAAGGATCGACTTAAGTATATACATTTAGGTAGTGCAAAAGACTACTGAGTTTTCATACTGTTATCATCCACAAGAAGGAGTTAGATTTAAAAGTTTATGTCATACTAAAAACTTTGACAGGAAACAATAATATTTGCCCATGAAGAATACTTATCGGTAAAGCCAATTAAAAACACGTTTTAGAGTTCTTCGCTTTCGAAAATTTTATCTGAAAATTTGTTCAAAAGCAATTTTATTTATTGTAATATTACTATTCTGTTGTAAATGTTAATAAAAATAGTGTTACGTTTCTGTCACACATATCTTTAAAAACAATAAATTTCACATACTTCGAAGAAGTGATTGGTTGTTATCTGTATTACAAAGGGAAACAAGTCTAGTAATTATTTTTTTAAGAGTTATGTCTGTTAGTTTTAATTGATAATAATAAATTGTTGATCTCTGCGAATACAGAGGGTTCATGTACAATTACGTAATATTTTTATGATTAAAAAGTATGTACATTTTTACACTTCAAAGATTTGTTTTAAAAGAACTTTTCATTTATTTGTTTACACCTTTATAAACCTACTGTGCAAAAGTAAACTCATGATATCACGAAGTATTTGCTACTATATTTTTTTAATAATTTGCATATAATGATATATTTCCGTGTCATAATTCTTGAACTTGACATTAAAAATAAGTGTGTAATAAAAAAATCATTAAAGTGCACGTTCGTGCAAGAGAAGCTGGACATTTATGTGACTTTAATATTATACTTCCACGTAATTAACTAAGTTTCAATGTTGCATTTTAAAAATTAAGTATTCTAATAATATTATTTCCAATGAAGTGTCTAAGTTCGGGTGTTAAAGACTGTCAAAATTATAATTAATACGGAAAGTGTAATCATTGCTCTGAGAATTATTTTGCAGTAATTTAATGTACATGTTGATTGTAAAAGGGACGTAGTATTTTAGGTCCATCAGTTTTTCGATAGTAAAAATGTGTAGAAATTAATACACGTTCTATCAAAATGATATAAGCTACAAAATGTCAAATCAGTATTTAAATTTCGTTTTTATGTTTGAAAACAGTATGGTATGTAAAATTTGCGACGAGGAAAAGGATTTTAGTCACATGAATTATATTGATTTTTCTTAAGCATTTTATTAAATTCATATAAGATTGGGTAAATAAAACACCAGCTTAAATTTTCATGCGCGATTTTGTGCCTCGTGTTAAAAAAGTGTGTACGTCCTTTTTCCTTTCGACAGTTGATATATTATAATTAACTTCTATATATAGTCTTTACGGAATTTCACCTGTCTATTTATTATCGTATGTCAATTTGATGTCATTAATAATACGTTATATCCTTGTCGACTAGTGGGAGGGACTCAGAGCCTACAGGATATAAAATAATGTTGCATGACAATTGTAGAGATTAAATATATACAAAAATATTTTTACGTTGATATCCGTGTCAGATTGTTGTCAATAATTAGAGTATTGCGTTTTTCAATTTAAGTTATTTTGTGTCAATGTGACAAATGAACCCTTTCGTGTGTTATTTCTGCATTCTGTTTTGATCCAAAGAACGATGAACTTTTCCCATATTTAACACAGGAAGTAGACCTAGTACAAATATTTGTGTCATTAATGTTGCATGGAAAGTCTATGCTTAATCGATTTGAAATAGGCTGAAGTCATTGACACTTTTCTATTTTTTTTTTTAATAAATGACTTGGCAAGTAATGGTTTTTATATTACAGTGTGATTAAAGGCACATAATATCCTTGTGCATTTGTTGCATAATAAATAAACTGCAAATCGAGTACTACGTGCATAGAAAATTAAATAAAAAAAGCTGCTTTGGCTGTTTGTAAAACACCTGCGTTGATGTACTAACTACCTGCTTAAATTTTATGGTATATCTGATCTAAATTTGATATATGTCGGAGTTTCGATATCGAGAAATGACCATTTACTAGAAAGAAATATTCTGCAATTTAATATTAATTACAAAAAACTAAATCTTTCTAAAAAGAGATAAATATAATGGCTAAGAAATTATGTAAGTGTCTTAAATTTTCATTAAATTTATCCGCGTTTGGTGTCTTCATAGGTTCAACAGATGGTTGGAAAATCTTACGCAATATCTTTCGTTTTGTACACATTCTTAGACATGGATGTTTTCTTAATAGACTTAATAGATTTACGGAAAACCACCATATGATTCTTCATCTCAGAGATGTTTATATTAGCTATTTATGTTAACTTATTATCATAATGTATCTATCTACTATACAGTAACTGATGTACGCATTTATAAACATATTTTTAAATTAAATAAATATTTAAAGTTTTAGAAATAAACCGTTCAATAAAAAAATGGTTCATAATAAAAGCGGCGGGCTAGTCCATTGTAAACTAATAATATGAGTATTATAAATGCTTGTAAAAATAGTGCAGTGAACTGATTGCCATAGTGTTGCGGTATCTTTTGTCCATCGATTAGTCTTTTGCATGATCGACATGTAAAAGCTTCTCATAGTGATGCATAATAAAAACAACCATTTTTTGTCTGCGTGATAATCACTAGAAAACTGTCAAAGCTTTTATTTGCAATTGCAATACTGCAAGCACGATAGAAACTGACTTAACCAAAGAACGTTGCACAATAAATCATTACTGTTGTATAATTTATGTATGATATTTAGACTTGGTGTATACTCTATTTTGAAGCCAAAAGGATCAGTATTAATATCTTTCTCTACAATTCACCTTGCTCTAACAATCAATTTACATCGAACGTACTCCGTAGCGTAATAAAATTAATCATATATCAGTTTCGTTCGCTCCCAGCGTGGAGCATTTGGATCTACGTAGTGTGAAGATATCCATTCCGAAAGTGGTATATGGATATCCGGAATATGAAGATGTCTTGACAGATTATTTTTCACGAGAATTGTTTGCCAAACAATTGCTCAATCCAATGGGCACCCAGTCCTGCATTTTTGGATTTTCTTAATTCTGACAGATGGGGAACCGAACCCGGATTGCTAGGCGCGCACGCTACCGACTACGCTACCGGGGAGACGATGTCAGTTTTGGGTTAGGAATAATCATATTATATGGCTAGTGTTAGTACCAAATTTATTTGATTCGAAAGATTAATATGAGCTCATAGCTTAATTCATTGGTTCAAACTATTTTGTTATTATTATATGTCATGTTATGAATCGTTTAAAATTGTAATTTATGTTATCAGCGTATTAAATAAAAAAGTCTCCACATTTAAAACTTAATTCAGGACATCGAAGTCTATTTTTAGCTACCTTCTTTAGTTTTTAATATGGTGTACTATAATTATTCTTAGCTCTGCTTATTTATACTGAGATTGATCATTCTCGGAATGTCACTTTCTTTATCACGTGTCATTCATCCACCCATTTTTTATTGCGTAGCTATCTAAAGCGGTCTAATTTGACGGTGTGTACGATGTAATTGTATCTTTAGCTGTTCTTTTACTAGGTGTTGTTGATGAATCTAAAAATATCATGTAGCACGCTAAATTCAACTAGCTTCGATTTTTTTACAATGTTTTTGTATCACATACCTGACTTTCAAGTTATAAATGATAATTAAGAGTGTAACTTGTGTAATATGCTCAATTAAAAAAAATCTATACTACATAGTCTCCCCGTTAGCGCAGTTGGTAGCGTGCGCGCCTAGCAATCCGGCGAATGCGGGTTCGAATCCCCATCTGTCGGATTTTTAAAAATCCGAAAAAGCAGGACTGGAAGCCCATCTGTTTTAGTAGTTGTCTGACAAAAATTCTCGTGAAAAATAATCTGTCAAGTCTTCTTCACATTGCGGAGATTCATATACTCCTTTTTCGGAGAGGATATCTCCACACCGTGTAGATCCATATGCTCCACGTTGGGAGCGAACATGGTATATATAAGGGTATATAAATATATTACATAAAATATTTCAATGCCTGTTTAATGATATAGATATGTACATGATTGGCTCACGACCAGATCTTATTAAAAAATAAGGTGTCAAGATAAATTTTCATAGTGTAGATACACAAATACTCCATGTGTATTGTGTGGAAAATGAAAAACATGTCTTCTTATTGATAGATTATATGGAAAATTTTATCAGTTAAGACTAAATAGTGTTATTCGCCTCGGTGACCAATTGGTAAGCTTTTGAATTCCATCGTGAAATTAGCAGCTGCGAAAAGATTTTATAGATAATCCAAAGTTATTGGTACTGGATGCCCAATAGGTTGTGCTGTCTCGTAGATAGCAATATATTAAGATAATCTTACATAGTCGAAATTCATTTTGTCTATGTTTGAAATGAACTTTATTTTCAAAGATGTACAACATAATAAGTTTTAGTGTATTTTTAGCTGACACGTGAATGTTGAAAGATAATAAATATAACAATTGACGAGTATGGCATTCCTATACACAATGTTTTGTGGTCAAAATTAAGATATTGTCTTAAGCGGTAAAGTAAATACTTTATAAATTATTTTAATTGTATTTTCATCCTTGAATCGAACAAAAGCTATAAAAGAAAACTAAACTAACAACGTTTTATTTAATAATTAGTCACTGTCGCAAAAAGCCTTCGAAATATTTTGAAGTGTCGGCGTGTGATTATAGATTTCAATGAAAGACATATTGTTAAAATTTTACAAAAAACAATACAAATGACTAGACTTCGTGTTCGCTTATTTCACGAAAATGACAATTTAACCTCCCACTTGCGATCTAACTGTAGTCACGCGATCGGATAAACGATTTTCCTGATAGCTAATAAGAACTTCCGTTCATTGTAAAGCTCATATTTCCTGTACAAACATGGAAAGCCTCTTGAATTTACTCTTCATTGTTTGCACCTTAAATAAGCTTACAAGATGAAGTGGCGTTACGAAAAGGAGTTGTCAACTTGTCAGTTAAACAAAATGAAAAATTAAATTAGATTCAATTTTATATTGTAATACTGGTAATAGACATAATGTTTAGTTGAACACCACACATCTGATAATCCAAATTGAAGTATGTAAAAAGAGACAAGATTCAATTTGTTGGAGTATCTTTATGTTCATTGATTGTTTTATTATAATGAAACACTGA
Source organism: Rhyacophila evoluta (assembly GCA_022683975.1). NCBI lineage: Eukaryota > Metazoa > Arthropoda > Insecta > Trichoptera > Rhyacophilidae > Rhyacophila > Rhyacophila evoluta. The sequence goes on from JAGVSQ010006038.1 coordinate 13,134, forward strand.
ATTTTTTTTTGAGTAATAATCAATTTTTATAAATAAGCCAAAGCTTTAATTAATCTTTGAACAACTACTTATTTTAAATTACTACGGAGACCAATTCAATATAAAACCAGTTTATATATTTGTCCCAGTATTTTGGATACTGTTAAGTTGAAGGGCTATATAAATGATGTGATATTGTACAATATCTTCAATTTATTTTTACATTTTTGTATATTCTGTGAACTATTACATATGTCAATAACGGTGAGCTTGAAAATATCATTTAAATTAATTACAACATTATTAATAATTATAATATTTAATTGATTTTTCCAATAGTTTTTACCAGTAAATTTTAACTCATATTCATAAAATACGTAATTTTTAATCTCTCTATTTTAGGTGTTATTTTATTTCGATTAACATATTGGAAGCGGACTATATAACTTCAAATTGGGGATTGATTTTGGGAACATTGATATAGCTCGCTAAACAACATAATCTACTGTTAGCCATCAGCTAACTCTTTATTGATATGGATTAAAAAAAGAATACCTAAGTGTAAGAAAATATCACGAAATCCGTTATGGTGTTTTATTCAGTTAGTTAAGTTAAGCCGATGCGTCCTGCTGATTTGTAATTGTAATTGTAATATTGCCGATATGGGGTATGGAAAATATCATATTTTAATACTATGAAAAAGTTGTATACATTACGTCCGGCATTTTCAGCTGTACAAGAACTTGGCTAAGTGAAGTATTTATTTCAGTTTTTTTAGTTTGACGTTTGTTGATATAAAGTTGCATACCGTTAGATGCATCGGGCTTAACTATTAACCAAATTTAAATATTAACTGTATATTGAATGTTGAAGTTGGAGAATCAATTATCAACTTTCATTTTATAAGAAATATAAATATGACGAAATTCACTGACCGAGAAGTCATTAAAAATAATTAATTTAATACAATATCTATTGAAAAATGTTTACGAAAGCAACTTACCTCTTGGTGGACTGTAGTGGACGTAGAGTGCGTCCATTGAAGACATGCTGACGTCATCACTCTGCCTGATGCTTTTCACCATTGTTTACAAAATTACAAACACCATTTTAAAACAGATTTAGATGGAAAGTCAATATTTAAAAATATACTAATGTTAATAATAGTTTGAATAGCACACGTATTAATTATTTTAAAACGATATTGTCTATATTTTCTTATTTTTTTGTGATTAGTCAAATGTCATGAAAAAAATTCTTTTTTTGAATTAGTTTAGATACAGCAGAGAATTTTATTTCAGTGACTTTTAAAATATCTAAAATACCAAAAAGAATTATTCAAATTAAAAGAACACTTCCAAATTTATAAAACAAAATATTTCACACTGTTGTCAACTGATAATCTAGTATAAATATTTAAATATTCAGATAAACATTTGTTAATTTGTAATCAATCTAAAAATCGTCACGTTATATTAAAATTTCCGATTATTTTTGTATATTATTACCGTTTGACATAAAAATATTCCGTTCAAAATCATGGTTTCTATATAGTTTTACCATAATTTAGTGAATTTACATGAAAAAGTGCACCCGTTTTTTTGGACCATTAACTAGAACTGATTTATTATATAATGAACTATAAATGATGTTCGTTCTTACATACAAATAGTATTTATTTCATATTTAAATATGATGACGGGCTTTAATCCATTTATTTACAATTATTTTGCACCACTTCTTGTATATTTAAAAGTTACTTTTTAACAAATTTTAACTACTCTAAATAAAAAAAACAAAGTGAATACGTGGAAAAATTGGTAAAAATAAATTAACAAAACAAATTAATAAAAAAACACGAACTTTATTGTTAAAAATTAATTCATATTTAGACATTGTTTATATTGAGGGTCTTTATTAGTATCACTTTGATTTGTTTGAGTATTTGAAAGAAAAATATTTTAAAATTTTCACAGAACACTTTTCATTTAATTTTTCTTCTCAACGTAAGCAACATTTCTTGGAGCTGTCACCTTTAGAATGTAAATGAATTTTTGACTTGTCTTTGAACTAAAATATTAAGCGTTAATGATTTTTCCGACGAGACCAGCGACAAACGTAATTGAGGTACACATGTTTGTTTTCACGAAAGCTCTTACCTGTATAGAAACTAAATAACTGTCGTCGCAACTGAAGGACATTCGTATTTGACTAGAAGCACGCGTTTAAAGTAGCACTAGAGACTGGAACAAAAGTTGGGCAGTAAAATGCCCATATTGTATTTATACGAAGACAAAAACAAAAATAAACTTTTGAATAAATAATTATCAATTAATAGCGTTATATGATAATACTTGATAGACATTATACCCAAAAAATATTCTGATTTTAGATAAACAATTTTTTTTTGTACGCACTATGTATATGCTTATAAAATTTTGGCTTTTGACTTGTTTCCATTACAATTTCATAAATTTGTCATTATTGAAAACACTAAAAATAAATAACAGTTAAATTTATATTTTTTAAAAATTATCTTTAGTTGCGAAATCTTAATGATAATAATTTTAAATTGTCAAGTGTCATCAATTAATTATAAGTCCAGCGCCATTCAAAGCTTAAAATCGTTCAAATTTCTGCGTTAACGAATAATACCTTGATCAAATGTGTTGCAAGATTTAAAAAATCTAACCTATCAATTCTAGAAAATAGTAAATAGCTTTAGTTTTATACATGGTAGATCTATGCATATACATAAAGTTCTGAACAAAGATGATACGCTTTTCGGTGACAAGAAATATCTCTGCGGATTAGAATAATATCATGTGACAAAATAGGTTTTTAAAACATATATTTTGCACATACACAATACATGTGTAATACGTACAAATGATATATTACAATACGTTCGTTCACCTGTAGAATTGCAACTTAATATTTTATTCACACGTTGCAAAATAGATTTCTACGCAACAATTTCATGGTAATTTAAGAAGGTGGTAAATTTATTATAATATATGTAATATACATAATTTCGTGTGCTGTTAATCTTTTGAGCAAAACCATTGCTTCAATCAAAGCGCATAGTTTTATATGAGGGGGGTATTTCCAAAATAAATGTGAACTACGAAAAATAAATGTAAAGGAGAAGATTTTGAAGAAGTATTTTTTTTATAAAATAACTTATTATGTGGTAACAAATATTTTATGTGGTTATTTTATGCAAAAAATCCTCGTTCAAAATCTTCTTATTTCAATTTTGGAAGTTAACTTTGGAAATACCTTTTCAATAACATAATATACTATTTGTAAATATATAATAATGACATTCATTTGTGAAAATTACTGAAGTGCAGTAGTAAAACATTCTATCATTTTTAAAATATAATAAAAGGCATAAAAAATAAAATTAAACTTCGCTTAGGCCAACAATATAAGTTTTGTTAGTTGTCAATTTAAATGACGGTATTCAGTATGCCATCACTATAGACTTATTTAATTTTGAAAGTTTCGCGGTGAGAAAGACACATAGAGCTTTTGTACCGCTAAAGCTTATTATACAGCGCGAATAATTGTAAAACATTTTTAGATAATTTGTAAAAAAACCATATATCACAAAATAATTTAATCATAAAAACTACGATACCGATATTTTTTGTTATCTATAATATCCAGAATATAACATTTAATTTCATATTATTGACATATAAATATGACAATTATTATAAATTCTAAATTATTTAAAACTGGTAAACTTCCATATGTGAGATCACTG
>JAGVSQ010006039.1:0-16887 GCA_022683975.1 Rhyacophila evoluta
CCAGTCCTGCATTTTCGGATTTTAAAAATCCGACAGATGGGGATTCGAACCAGCATTCTCCGGATCGTTAGGCGCGCACGCTACCAACTACGCTACCGGGGAGACATCAATATCTAGATAGAACGTATGTATAAAACAACTAAATATATTTTTACCATGTCCGCTCGGAATGGTAATCCTATCTTGAAAGTAAGTTTTTGATGAGGGCTGATTAAATCGCCCAAATTAACCCAACCCAAAACAGTCTGAGATACCTGATCTATTAGAATTGAATTATATAATATGTTATGTAATTATATAAATAAATATCGATATATTTTTATTGATCCTTATTTTTTTAATATTTTGTACTTCTTCAGACGCATCACATAAGTGAATGTAATATAAGTAAAAGGGTGAAAACTCGCGTCATATAGAATATAATAACGTAGAGGCCACGTGAACGAAAGTATTATGAACAGCAATAGCGAGCTGCCAATGCAAGACTTTTTTTTAATTGCCATATTTTGACAATTCCCTGAGCAAAATATTGGAATTAAGCAGTGATTATATAGATTTACAATTATATTGACTGCTATTTCTGGCATTGTAAAAATATGTAAGAGTAGCACCAGAAAAAAATTGAATTTTATATATGAATATTACAATACGATCCATTATTATCAACCTAAGATTTAAGTAAGCACACAGTATTCTAATTTGTTTTTATTAATTTTCTTCTTCTTTAATATTCGATCCCTAAGTGGAGCATATGGACACTACATGCCGCCTCCAAGAATCTCTGTCACCCGCCAATATTCTGGCGTCCTCCCATAACCGGGTCACACCCGCACCCCGTAACCCCGCTGAATAAGCCCCGACGACCGGTCGGCTTAAAGAATAGGCAGGTCATGTTCAGACTCTCTTGAGGTATTCGCAATATGTGGCCAAGCCATGTCCAGCGTCGCAACTTCACTTTGTCCGTGATAAGTGGCTGCATAATCCGTTCTCTTATCTTCTCATTTCGAACAAAGTCATATCACCGTATCCCCAAAATCCGCCGCAGGCATTTGTTCTCAAAACTCAGAACACGGTAGTTTTGGGCCTTTGCTAGGTGCCACGTTTCGCAATCGCGATCAGAATTTTTATCGATACATTATTTGATCATAATAAATGAAATTAATCGCTCCAAACTACACGAATCAAACATACAATCCTCGGTATCGGCCGATTCACAAGTATACGTGACTACCAACTCGACCACACAAATGATGAATCATAATGAAATAAATTTATTTCAATATTATTAAAGGCATTGTTAAATTATTATATTATAAAAAGACATCACTAATGAAGGATTAAATCGACGAATAATATATGGTCTATTTTAATATATTGTATAATGAAACTGTATTAAACATTAGTAATAATAACAATTGTTATATATAAGTATAAGTATAAATTTTTGATTAATATTTACTTATGATAAATAAGTAATGAAATATCATCTAATAAGCGAAATCTTATCATTCACAATAGCGACTTTCTTAAGTATAAAGGCGAAACTCCGTAGCCTTTAAGGTAGAAAAAAAGGTCTTATCATAGTCGATTCAATTGAAATTGAAAGGATGCTGATTACATCTAATCGAATTCCGAACCCTGCGAGGCTTATCAAGAGGTATCTAGTCTTGATTCACCCTTACATACGGTCCACGATTCAATTTGGGAAATTGGTACTTATTATCTGGGGTCATCTTGAAGATTTAAAGTAATTTTCATTCAGTATGGTGAATTTTTCAAGAAAGATTTACTTTCTATTTTTTTTAATTTAAAAAAAAACTCACTTACCTACCAGATATCTGAAAGTTTTTTGAGTGGAAAAATGGAAATTGCTTTTTTTCCTTGATATTCACAATTATTTTCAGTAGATTAAGCATTTGCTCGATAGTAATAAAAACATGATAATTTTCAAAATGTTTCTGAACGACTCGACTGTACACATAATAGAAGTGATGTAAGTGATGTTGGGCTTTCTATCTGTAATAATTTGAAAACCTAGTGGAAGAGAAATCAGAATTTTGAGAAAAAAAATAACTAGAAGTTTAATACTATCCTATAACTCTATCGAGTATGAATAGTGATTCAATTGATACACATCCTTCGACTGAACTTTAAATTACAATTTAAGCGACAATACGTGACAAGTGACAAATTAGTGAAATGCATACTATATTTAAAAAGTGTATTATACTTATGTATCGTATTTCTATGGTGAGATGGACGCTTTTTAATGAATTTGTGTTTCGCCTTTCGTCATATGTTTCATATATTCCTATAAGTGCTGTCAAAAATGGTCTTCGATAGTCTGATGATCACAGGAATTTGTGCCGATCATTTGACATGAGTAGGTTTTGTTATGCCTTACCAACAACAAAAATTGCAGAATATGTATCAGGTCATTGAAAGAAACCACCGGGGATTATAATAGGATACATATTTCAGAAATGCGATTCAAAGACTACGGGAAGACGAAGAAATTTAATTCAGAAGCATCGAACACCGAATCTGAAGACATTTATCGCTCATATGAAGAAAGCAAACCAACCTTAAATATAACATTCATTTTCACTTCTAAATTTTTTAAAACTGGTAAACTTCCATATGTGAGATCACTGTTGGCGACCCGGGTTTCGCCTTTCGGCATCTTCAGGCATCTCAAAAACACGGAAATATGGTAATTATTTTTATTTACATCGTTGAATATATATAGAGCATTTAATTTTTAATTTTGTCAATGTCCATGAAGAAAGTAAATAAAATGCTGAATATATTAGTATATGTGTATACATTCAATGAGTTATAAGAGAACTTTGATAAAAAAATTGTTCCATTTCAGACGGAGTAAGCACTTCCGCTAAGTAATGTCGGTTTCTACTAATAATATATTGCCACATTTTCATGAAAAACTTTACATAATTTGCAGTCGTCCTATCTAATTTACGATACTTGTGCAAAAAGGGAAATTTAAAAAGAGAAAAAGACGTGATTTTCATAAACGCGATGCGGGAAGTGCGTTTTTGGCGGGAACGTGATATAACGACCGACATGATAAAATGGCGGAGGTGACGCGTAATGGACGCCGTGATGAATGTATGCACACGTCACTTAACGCTCGAAATGGCGCCTGGATCATCGCCGTCATTATTACTACATCTACCTACCTTCTTCGACCTCTATCTACATTTAGTTTTGTGTAATGTATACGACAGGAACTAGTGAATATCCAGCATCTTTCCTAAATAAATACCCACGTTAGATAATATGGGGGTAATAGCTACCAAAAATACTGCATAAAAAATATATTTACGAATTAAAATTTTGATTAATTAGATGAACAATTTTAGAAGACATGTTTGATCAATAAATAAAAATATTTCACTAACATTGAACAGTAAATGAAAATTCAAAATTATTTAAATTGGTCAGATAATTTTAAGAAATTGGGAACTTATATCAAATTTTATTTATATTATAAATAATCTGTACATATTTTACATATTGGCGATGCTGATAGAATTATCTTTGAAGTAAATAGTCTGGGTATCTTTGTTTGATATAGCATAACGCAATACTTAAATAAGGAAGTAAATAAGGTAAAGTGATACAATTTTGTAATGAGAGCACGGTAAGAACGTTAAGTGGGAATAAGCATGAGATATAGCTTGGATGATTCTCAAACAAATGATCACATAGTACTCCGGCGGAAAATAAAGACGAAGAGATATATTTGAAATAAAAACATAAATTCAGATTCAAAACAACAGGTCCCTCCGTCTCGATTGAATTTATTTCGCCAAGGATTTGGCATTAAATTGAAAATTCTGACAGTTGCGGTCGGAGGTTAAGAAATTCAACCCGAAACTTTTACTGCTTCGTATCAAACAGTTACATGTAAAATGCAAGGCCATTTATTTTTTTAGTGTTTTTTCATCCTTTTTTATCCATTTTGGCGGTTGATTTTTACGATTATTCTCACTCATGCAGGTTTCTAAACAATATTATTCAGATTCTAAGCCGAAGCTGCCTATTCGAAAGCCTGGAAAGCCTTATTTTATTATGTTACGAGGGAAACTGTAAAAAGTATATGAAGTGCTAAATTTTGCATATAAAAAAAACAGGGTTATAAAAGCTTCATATCCGAAGTACACTTTTCAATCTTGTTTTATTCGTAACTGATAATATTGTAAGCTACATGTGCCTACGTCGAATCAGCAACTGAAAATTAAAAAATATACACCACGTATAACTTGATGTAACAAAATCAAATGTTCAAATAAAATAACCATTCAAAATTCATCCTCACAAACCTACTAGATTGTTAAACGTGGTTAGTTTGACAGTCATATTATTCGATATGTAGAATGAATAGATTGTTCATTTACGAACCATGCCATAATTACGATGTGCCACATGTATACTATGTATCTCAATTGGAAACGTGTGTCCTATATTCACATTTTCCCAAATGATGTTGGCATCCGTCAACCCCGTCAAATATATCCAGTGGATTGTAAGTCCTCTGAAGATTTCTCAGGATGCCGAAACCTCTGATCAAAAATAGCAAATGATATGGCCCAACCAGTTATTACCAAAAGAATACATGTCATTGCTTTTAAAATATTGTAGTCATATAGTGAGTGTAATCATCTCTTCATATGATTTTGACCAAATATGAGTATGTCTGGTATTTATTTTGTTTATTTCTTAACTTCAGCTCACTTCAGTGCGTGGCAACCCAAGTCTTTTTTTCTTCCCTATCGAATAAATTAGATTTGATATTTCGATATCAAAAAGCTCCGGGACAATCTTTTTTAAGACCAGGTTTAAGGATTGGGCGAGTGGATGGTGAGAACATTTAGTAGACTTCCAGTATAGTCCCATAATGTCCCAGCTAGTATTAAAACCCTTCCGGTCCTGCTGGTATACGGTAGGGAATCATGGCAGAACATACAGTAATATAGTCATGCACCAGCATCTCTATTCCACCCTATCTGTATTCCATAATAATTTTAAAATACCCCTTTGAAATGAAAAAATAGATATTTATGTTTTCTTGTTGTCTCGAACAACGAAAACAAAAATAGTAAGTAATATTATTCAGTGCTGGGAATAGGGTTATGGGGGTGGTGGTAAACAAAGACAAAGCGTATCTCTTTGAATACGATTACAGTGTTATTGTGCCTCCGAAATATTGTTATGGAAATAAACTGTTGAAGTTAGCGTCGCATCCATTTTAATAATTCACGAAATTGTCATCTCTCTCTGTCAACGCATGAGAAATGGCGGGAAGCTGAGTGCATCGCGTCACGTGGCAAATGAAAAATGCAAATGGAGGATACCGCCGACATTTTGTTCTGCGCTTTGAAAGTTCGGACATTAAACGTCAACCGCGCGTGAAATATAACGTAACTTGGATGAAGGTTCTTGGTGTTTTAAACGCTATTTCGAGTACCATATATTAGACGCCACAATGGGCTGTGTTTTGAAATGGTTTACGGTTCGCGAGTCGTACGTTTGGCGCTTGTACTCCTGTTTCCCGGAGGTAAGCTATGAAACTATGTTGCCTCAACTATTAAACTATTATGGGAATAATTAATGAGCGTAAACTTTCAAAATATTATTACCGTTGTAAAATTTATTGGCCTAAGTGTTTAAAATTAGGTACGTTTTTCCACGTCAAATGTTTAATTAATTATGTAGTTGTGTCCCATAGATTGTTTGCAATACTTATCACGATATCGACTCAAACTAACAATATATTCAATTATGATACACTTTAATAGTAATATTATAAACATGCTTTGCGTTATTCATTGTTTTGAAACCAATACTGTTTAGATTTAATTACTATCAAATCAACATTTTGTAATTAAAAAAATACCCTAATTTCAAAATACTTGATCATTTTTTAAAAATCTTTAAATGATTAAAGATATAGGAAGTAAATTGTTTTAAAAATACACTCATATTTTTTTCTCTTATATGTATGATATAATTTAGACACTGATATACAAACATAACTAAAACAAATTCAATTTCTCTAAGCTTTGCGTTTGTTATGGCGCAGTATACACAAGACAGGATGTAAAAATATAACGGATGATAATGCTAATTAGCAATAAGTCTATTTTAACTCTCTATGCTCACACTCAAATATGTAAATTAATCCATTAAATTTCCATTTGTTTATTTTGTACGTCATAAAAGCTGCGTTTAACGTGTCCATAGTATGACATAAACAATGGTTTAAAAAATATAATAAAGAAAAATAAAATAAGATTTTATTATTTCAACGAAGAGAAGCATGCATAGTTAGTTAGTTGAGAAACCAATCTGCACAAATACATAAATATTACGTATATAATATACAAAGAAATATTAAAGTGTGAAATGCTCGAATAAATATGGCACATTAATAAAAATAATAAAACAATGCTGGATTCATTGCTGAGTCAGTAAGTAAGAAAACGAAGGACTAATGGTATCAATACACCTATAATCCACCTGCAGACCCGGACTGTCAATACAAGACAGATGATTAGTATTGAGGCAATCCATACAAGACAAATGGTATGTAACATCAGACCGACATTACACAACTATCGATGCAGACTATCTAATATGTGGCCTCATTTAATCCCAAGTATAAGGCAGAAAAACGGTTCAAATTCGGTAGGTGCATAGTACAGGACTGGTGAGTAGAATAATTAACACAGTTATCATAAAAAAGTGATAAAAAGAATCTTCGCAGTGTGGAGCTTCGTATGTGCAACTTTCAAAGTAGAGTGATTAAAAAAATAATAATAAAATTAAGATTAATTAAAATCCATAGATAAAGTTCTGATAAAAAAATCTATGGTCAGACGAAATAATATCCGGTTTTCCTTGTTTATTAATATGAAGCGTAACTATTTAGATTGTCTTCATTACGAAAGAAAATAATTTAAATTGTGATATCGGTATTAGAAATAATGATCAGCTATTGCAGTTGCATTAGATTCAATACCTGGAGTAAATCATTTTTATTAATTCTTAATTTTGTTTAGAGGCGGACTATTCTTGCATGTTAGAACGCGCCCATTAGTGTAGTAATATCACTATGAAAGGCGCGGCAAACATTTGGAGAAGCCCTTATACATTATATTTAAAGATTCTCATTTGTGTTCACAACACTTTCACACTTTACTATCCTACAAAATGTACCCAACATCCAGCCACTCCGTCCTTACAGCTGGGATTAATTAATCAAACGTATCCCGGAGCTCAGAAATCAAGAGGCGATTTATGTAATTCGACGTGAATGTCCCGCGAGTAAAATTAAATAACTTGAGACTTGGGCCCCATATGCTTAAGTCCGATGAAGTTAAAAATAAGTAAAATAAAAAAATTATTTAATTTATTAAAACCAAATGTCAAGAGATCATCACACTCGCCATATGATGACGTAAACCTCTTGAAAGCAATGGCAAGTCCTTTTAGCAACCAAGTCAGATGGCACGCCATTATACATTTAAGTAAATGATAATTCGTTTTTTTAACTTTTTTCAGTTAATACTATTAACGATATTAGGTTCTAGCTATATAGAAGTAATCTGCTAATTTTAACATTTTTTAAATTAAATATTCATTTATATACTCGACTATTTGTAAAATTATACCATTAAACAATTAATTATTCAATATATATAACTTGGATTTCTATAATTTTGTTTCTAATTACCTGTGGAATAGACGTTTATCCTCGATCAAGTTATTATAAAATTAATACAAATAACACATTATTAAAGACTCATTTCTTTATTTATCATAATAAGCTTTTATATTTAGTATAATATATATAATAAAATCAATTTAAATGACGTTTCTTGCACTAAAATTTAGTACGATGCATACAATAAAATAAGCTCAAATTGACCGTAATAAAAAGGTTGACAGTTTATGAATCAGAATGTTAGTTGAACGTGTAGCTTTCTGGAGCAGCTTTTGATAAATAAACGGGTCTGTTAATTACATTAATAACTGTAATTCATGTTGTTAATTTCACCTGCGTAATCTGTATATATAACTAAACTGTAACGTGGAGTTGCTTTCAGAAATAAATCATATGATTATTCAAATAAGTTTTTATATTTGTGTTTTATGGACGTATTATAAATGCAATTTTCGATTGTAAACAACTGATAGACTATTAATTATACTGACCACATTACAAGTCAAAATAATATGTTTTACAATTTATAATATTTTTTCGTTATTGATGGCCGAGAGATAAGCACAGGTGTTTCGATATCAAAGATCTCTGATTTGAATCCCGCAGCTATGTAAATATTTTCAAATTTAAAGACGCCGGATTAAATGCTACAGGTATAACAATGGCTTTATATTCGATAATTCTCGTGAAAACAATTTCAATATAAGTCGTCATATTGTGGTGATTTCATTTCGATTGTAGAAAAAAAGGAACGTAACCATTTTTAACGGTTTTTTTCGACAATCAACTTAATATCTATTTTATCAAAAGGCTGTAACATGCAAATTCCCAATTAGAATTTAAGGTTAGCTTTTAAGCTTGAAATAAAAGCTTATAAAAAGGAGGACTGTGATATTTCGATACGCCCCATTTAAAGACAAGTGCTGTGATAACATAATGATTAAAAAATAGTACGTCGTTTGTAATATAATATGAATGACACTAATTATTAGTTTTGGAATACAATATAATGAAGAATAAAATGATGAAAAGATCCAGTAATATAGATTTCAAAACTTGAGATATCATTTTTATTGTACTATTTATTTTTATGTCATTTTTCACTGTGGCGCATTGGAGAGTTTAGACGATGGTTACAAAAATGTAACGGATTGTTAATAAAAGCAACAAAAATTTATATTTAAAAATAATAAATAAATAGTCTGTTATTGTAGCACATATTATATTTTTATAACTGTCAAAGTTGTTGCGTTGGATCGTTGCAGGTAAAATATGTAATTACAGCGTTTCTTAAATATGACATGATTGTTTATAACGAACCAATGAATCTAAAACTTACGACACGCAAGTCTATCTGTTACAGTGTCTTTGAAATTAATAGACCGTTTAATTTGTCGGCTATCCAGATAAGACAAAGCCACAAGAATACAACTCGCACAGCTGATCCATTTGTTGTATGGAGCGGGCCATTTGTTAAGGGCAGCGCCCCGCTGGGGGATCTGGCTTCGTTGAGGTACGCCGCGGAGATCACCGGACCTGAGAAATTGCATCGTGATATGTGCACCATCACTGTCAATATCTCTGGTTAACTTACTGGCGCTTTTTATCAGACATACCAAAAAGAAAATTATTTTTAATTTTGAAACAAATCAAAGCTCTTCACTAACTCGGAATAAGTAGGTAACGTCACGAGACGCAACTTTTTTCCTTGAGAACGTTTCTTAAACTTACTATTTTTCTTAAACTGTTTATTTAAATATACAGGCAAATTCAATTTTATACATAGTTTCATAATTTATTCATATTTATGATATTTTTTCTTTTTAATATGTAAATCTAATTATCTCTAAATTTGCATAAAAGCCGAATAGTATCAATTTCAAGAACTTCGCAATTTTGATATGTTTTTTTTCATATTTGTTTATTCAAAACTTACTTACGCAAAATACCTATATTAAACGTAACTTGAATCGAACAAATTAAATACTTACCTGAGTATTCCGGCGATGGATTAAAATATTCACTAATAATGGGCATGTTAAAAACAAAAATCACGTTTTCAAATGTTTAATCATAATGAGTAAAAGTTAATATTTTTGGTGAGTCAAAAAGGTTATTGATTATTTTATTTAAGAAAATTTTAAATTCTTCTGCAGATAAAAATGACGTAAATCGCCAAGCTGAAGAATGATCAAAATTGGGAATATTCGGATACATGAAATTATTCTTAATATGCTTTTCATTAAAGTGGAGATGGGTTATCATCTCATTTTCACGGTCTCACGGGGTCAATGATAGATTTGTGTTATGATTTAAGCCGACACATTTTTCATCTTAAATAAAGTATCATTAAAAATAATTGATAATTATTAAGTATTGTATATCATTTAACTGATACACATGTAGTATGTGAAATCTAATAAAAACATGCCAGTTATCTTAGAATGAAAGTAACTGTAGGCCATGTTTACATTTTTAGCGTTGAAATTAATTTAAATTATTTCAAATACAAACGTGAAAGCTTTTTGATTTACTGAAGATATGTTGTTAACATTGTGTGATAATAAATAATAAAAACTCGACACACGTTATTACTCACAATTATTAAAGATGTATTTTCTTCCACTATGTCAGTTTCGATAGTAGAGCATATGAATCTACACAGTGTGAAGATTTTCACTCTGTAAGTGGATTATATGAATCTCCGTAACGTGAAAACATTTCTTGAGATTGTTTTTCATTAAAACTTGTCAAGTAATTCCTCAACCAATGGGCAACAAATTTTGAATATTTGTATTTCTTAAATGCAGGATATATGGGAATCGAACCAGCGATCCCCGAATGCTAAGCGCGCACGCCGACTTCTAGGATACCGCGGAGATTAATATTTAAAAAATTGAGTAATTTTTATTTTTGTGATGGTATGAAAACTACAAAAAAATAAATCAAATAAAAACTACGAAAACGTTCAAGCATACATTTTCCATAAACTTTACTATAGTAAGAGTATATAATCAACGATGCTATAGAATCAACTGAAGTTCAATAACTGAGTTATAGAAATATCAGATTTCTTCATAAAGTCATTTGATAAATTGAATTCTAAAAAACTTTCTAAATGAATAAAAACAAAACGATACCAAATATTTTTAAGTGTAAAGAAACAAGTGTCTTGCTTGATTAAAAGGAAAAGTGAAAACCCACGGCATAAGTAAAACTGGAAAATTGTAAGTTTTCTAACTCAGAAGGTAGCGTCTTTTATTACTTTCATATAAGTTGGAGTAGTTTAATTCATAAAATGAGAATCCACCGCCTACACAGGGGCGCATTAAGCACATCGACCGCAGACATCATGCGGTAGGTTATCAGAGAACGCTGATTTCATATAAATAGCATTTAAATATAAAATATTCATGAAAATGTAAAGTATTTTAAATTAAAGCACTTTAACGCGTGACAATATGATTTAATTAAACACTTTAAAAAATACACAGTATTTTCCCCATTGATCGATAAGAGAAATTAGAGTAATGTGTGTTTACATTAGTCATTTATAACAATAATTATATCCGTTGAACAAAATAAATTACAAGAATAATTGTTACTAACCCACGTCGGGTTAGGCCCAGTCACGTTCTAAATATCCATCAATTAAATTTCCATATGGCTTACTTTTTCTTCATTAAACTATTTTTTACTCGGCATTGAATGTATATGACGAAACATTGGGATAGCGATAAAATGTTGCGAGATTTGAGAAGAGTTGTAAACGATTTTACATAAAATTAAACTTATATTGATTACATCAGCGATTCTCAACTGGGTTCCATATGGCCCCCTCGAGAGGATACAGACTTTCAAGGGAGGCAAAAATAAAAAAAAAAAAAAATTTGGAGGCATACCAAACTCTAGGAGAGGCACATAAAACATATATTAATTACGTAATCAACTAGGTACAAAAGTAAAAATAACGTATTTTTGTAAAATTGTAACGTAAATGCGAATGTAGAAATCTCAAGATAGGACGAGACCTAAAAAAACAAGGAAAGCAAAACCCCAAAAAGGTTGAGAGCCGCTGGATCACATCATTATTACTTTCGGTAATTGTATTAATTTTCAGCGTCATCGTTGACCATAGGGCACTGTTAACAGGTAATTTATACCATAATAGATATTTTACGTGAAATCGCAGATTTTTGGTAATTGTTGTAAATAAAATGATGAATATTGAGAAATAGATGAAAGCTCTAATACTCGAAAAAAGCTAAATTGCTTTTAATCTGTTGTATATCGCAATTTACGATCTATTAAACATCTTTAAATACCTTAATCGTGTTACTCAATACTATATATATATACTGTTAGGGTGGCTAAGGGTATTTTTTAACATTTATAAAAAAAACATTCACCTTATAACGTAAAAGGATTTAAAATTTTGATTTCGACCTAAAAGGTTTTAGAGTTTTGATTTCAGGGGGCACAAATAATCCCTCGACGCGGTCCTGCCAATCGCTAGTTACAAAAACAAAAGTTTTCCAATTCGCGAAAGTGCTCGTCCTTTATTTTTACCTTATTTGTGCCTGATTAAATTCCTAAAATTGGAAAACTGCCCTACGTAGGTGAGCATACAAAAAACAAAAAAGTTTACCGATCGACAGCAAAAAAAAGGTAGAGGATTGTTTTTCATTTTATTCCCGTCCCGGCAACAATGCTTGTTTGGGGAAAGAAATAAAATCGAATGTGGGGGAAAAGTGGCGAAAAGTGGACGAAGGAGAAAGGTTTAAGTATCGGTTGACCGTTTCGAGCGGCAATAAAGCAAACAATCGATAGGCAGAATACAAGGGGAAGACGATGCGAGACGAATAAGAAAGTCACAGGGGGGCTCCGGAGAAGAAAAGTTAGGGAGGCAGCGTAATTGCAACCCAGACTGACGTTCGCAAAAAATCCAATGGCTTTCCCTATGTGAAACGGCTCTTACACGCAGAAGTTATGGACAAATAATACTCTTGAGAATGGTCTTAAGAAAAACCAGTATCATCATTACTGTTAAAATTATTCGCATCCTTCTGCAGTCTTTCGTCTATTCTGCAACATTGTTTCCACTGTATACACATTCCATGAAATTGTAATTATTTTATTCTTCATGACTACGATTTACGATAACTTTTAAGAAGCAGTATGTTATATAAATATTTAAAATATTAAGTATGTTTATTTCTTATAATCATTTTTTTTGTCTCTCCTATAAAATTTGGGCAATGCGATATACGTGCCCTTGCCATAATGGCGACGACATATATTTACGTTTTATTATTTAGATGTACGACATGATTTCCAAAAACTAAAAAATACTACCGACCTATGAGTGGCTGTTATTTTTCTGTGTGTTTCCGCTACTTTTGTATTGTAAATATTATGATATGATATGGCAGCCATTATTTAATATTGTGATACATTTTTTTATGTTGCATCGCGTGTCCACTCGTAACCACGCCGTAGCACGTCACATCGCTGGGGAAAGCCTGGCTCCCCACGTAGACAGGTCGTGTTCGTTGCCCCCCTCAGTCGTTTCAAGTTTGACCCCTCTTTCGCGCACTGCAATGCCCTTACTTATAAGAAAATATCTTCTTACAACGACAGGTATGCATTGGACTAAATTTTTGAATTTTAAACTATGTACCATAAATAAAGTAAATCCTCAATTAAGTTACGACATATTGTGACCACGTGGCTTCCCAGAATATTCCAATTATTTTTTACTGTTTCCAGGCCATGCTATTATAATTATCTATCTATTTATTTTGTATCACATAGAGCATATGGACCTACACAGTGTGAACTCCGAATACCACGAAGTTGTTAGCGTATCAAACTTGTATTTTTCAATATTACAACGTATAATAAATAAAAAATTGAATCTCCGAAATGAGAAGAAATGTATTGACTGATTATTTTTTACGGGAATTGTTTGACAAACAATTTCTTAGCTCAGCCGGCAACTAGTCCTGTATTTTTGGACTTAAAGTCCATTTTCCAGATTGCGAGGCTCATGCGCTATTCTCCATACCACCGGGGAGTCGTGATAACATCAATTAATAAAATGTATTATTAAATACATGTACATATTTAGTATTTATTCATAGACATTTGTAATAAGATACTTGTATTGCGTTTTTATCTCAAGATTACTACTACTTATTCTAGTAGAGATTGGTCATGGTCAGAAGGTTTTACCAGAAAAAATACCACAATAGTTTTCCAATTGCTGTGTACAAATAAGTTTCATATCTGTACCATTCCTATATTCTCAAATCTTAATTACTCACAACAAGCCAACTAATTCCACATCATGCATAATGTGCGTTATCTCATTATTGGGGTAGAAGCAGCTACCAGCTTCACCACCTTTCAAAGATCTTGAATTGGGGTAAATTTCGAACACATTATGTGACCGTTTCTTTGGTATATATAAAAATCTTTGAATATTTAAAAAAATATATAAATTACATCAAATCATCGTTGTTCTTTGTTATAGCAATAACATACTTCAAAAACAGTTATTGTAACTGTTTTTCACGTTCGACAGATAAATTTAGATCTAAAGGTAGGTCGTGTAATACCTTAATAAATAAAAACTATAACAAAGATAAAAACCTACATACATTATTAATAAAAACAATTATTTATGTAACTCCTATTTCGATCCTGGTGGACGGCGCCCTCTTCCGTCAGACGCCAGCGTCGTTGCAAGGGCGAAACGCAATTTTCTTAGGCCAGTCTCTGCTTCAACGTCAAACACGGTGCGACAAAATTTAAAATAATATTATTATTAAAAATATTTTTTCTTCTCTATTTTTCTACTACTTTTCGACTCTACTCGTAAAACACTGAAATTATATTTTTTTATATTAAGCTAGAAAAGAATCTATTTAAGATACATTCTTTGCGGATTCAGATTTTGTAATTATTTATTTTTATTTTTTGGGAACTTAGAAGAACAAGCAGTCAAAATGTATATTTAATTTTAGCTGCGACAGTGTTTTTCATAATTCTAGAATCCTAGTGAGATTTCCCAGCAAATATAGTCGTCTGATTAAAAAATCATTACATTATAAACATTTGAAACAACGTGTGTTCGAGAAAACGCATCTTATCAGATTTTTTCATTAGAATTGATTGCCAAAAATTCGATCATTCTTTGGAAGATACAATTTTACATCATAAATTTGTTTTAATATTAACACAACTGTGGGATTAAAGCCCGTAGTTTCGGGCTCCAAGGCGCACACAGCTGCCTTTTAGCCACCGGGAGTACATTATAATTGTAATGAAATAAAATATAATACGTAAATTATTGTAATATACAAGGAACACTGTGTATGGACGGAAATATTATACCAACCGGAAAGTGAGTTTTTATACTCCCTGTAGTGTCTGTAATACGTGCTTTGGTACACCTGTACATACAGGTTGCATGAAAATGAAAGGTATTAACTTTGCATTTATGTCGACTGGTTTGCACAACGATATATACACAAGCTTTCATAAAATATACATGTTTTATATTATGAAGGTAAGTTACAAGACTGATACGGAATATATTGAAAAGGGAAGTCGTCCCCTTGCGGTAGAATAGTTTCCGTATTTTTATATCGATACAAGAAAGAGTTCACGTATAACTATCATATTAGATAATATTAGAAAAAATTCGTTTGTCATTTTCTTCCTTTATTAATCATTCTATTAGCTAAATTGTATCAATTATTTTTACTCCACGGGTTCCACATTTTAACTTTTAACCAAGTGAGTGCAATATACTCGTACCTATCTTATAGCATAAGCTTTCTACATGTGGCTATAGGAAAATTAGACCCATCTCCGATAATATATTTTTTTAAACTTAATGAAGCTTCAAACTGAAATAAAATTACATGTATGTCTGCTTGTCACAAGGATTCCTCCCAAATAGGGAAGAGTAGCGAGATGAAAGATTCTTATGCCATTTTAAGGTGATGATTCGATCAGCAACAATAAAGTATAAATACTGAATTCAGCCAAATATTGAAATACATTTGCAAAAGCAATAATGAGTTCATATGCATTTGAATGATACAAAGTCAAGTATCGATATATTTTCCAATTTCGCTTGTACTGTGGCTATGCACACGTATCTATATTTACTTCTAGGGTAAATTATACGTCGTCTAGAATTAATAAAATTGAATTTGTGAGTATGATAGAAACGCAAGCGTTATCACGCGATATTAAAAAGAAATTTATGGTCCTACCAAGCGAGATTTATTGGCGAAAATCACAGCCTAGGGCTAGGAAATCTAAATTATTCGTTCGCTGTAAATTACACCGTGTAAACGGTATTTTACTTACAAGTTTAAATACAATCATTAACCGGATATTAAGAAATATGCACTTCAGAAATGCAAGATATGGGCTTTAAAGTAAAGGCGATTTGATTAAAAAGATGAGTTCAAATCACAACGATATATTTCATAGCGACGAGAATTCTGCAAGAACACATAACTCTGTTTCTGGTTTAAGTAACTATTTAAAGTAAAGTCTTTTCTTTTGCAATCTCTATATCGCTGGCACAATCATTTATTAACATATGTATTAATACAAAGATACAAAGAAAAATTGAGTTATTACATTGTTCATATTAGTACTTTTGTATAGAAAGGCTACATGACAAATGCACACATGATGAATACGAAAATATACAACTGACCACATATCAATATTTTAGCACTTAAAATTAAATTTACGTAATTATAATATGTATGTTATTTAAATATATGTCAGATTTGGGTAAAATATGGCCCGCGGGCCGTATGACGCTCGCCGCGCATTTTCGTGAGCTAGCTATAATCGTATTTCTGAAAAAAGTTTAGCTTTTTCTTGCATTAATTAGCGGCTGAATTCAAAAAAATATTGAATGGTGCAAAAAAGTTTCATTCGTCTCAATTGATGGTTATTAGAAAAATCCTTATTTTTATGTTCTAATTCCCTTTTCATGATAATAAATAAATGGTCTTTAATAATAATAATGTACCTACTGTCGATGTTGTATGGAAATTGATTTTAAATTCTAAATTATTTAAAACTGGTAAACTTCCATATGT
>JAGVSQ010006040.1:0-16885 GCA_022683975.1 Rhyacophila evoluta
TCGGAGTGGATTTCTTCACACTGTGCGGATCCATATGCTCCACTTTGCGAGCGAATATGGTCAAAAATATATAATTACACAAGACTTCCCACGCACACAAGCGTGTTAAGGTTAAAATTAAATAAAATGGAAAGTACACATTTATTTAAATAGCCCTTATGCAATTATGTGTAGAAATCACAAAGCTCTACATAAGACGCCGTAAGCTTTTTAAAAACAATACAATTTGTCTTTGTGGTAAACACGTCGGATGGGCCACGGGTCCAACAGTTGGCTGGACCAACTTAAGTAATTCTTTCCGTTCTGTTCATATTCTTGAACGTTCCCACAGTATGTGATTAGCTTCCTGTTCTGGACAGCCACAAAGATATCTTGGCTATTTAATAAGACCAAACTGAGACAGCTTGGCGGCAAAACCACGTATTAGTAACATATAATAATGTATCCAGTTATTTTGTCCTCTGTTTTTATTGGGACTTCATGGAGTTTTCAAAGGGTCACCTACAAGTTAAAAAATTGCCCCTAAGGGATTTATAGTATTTTCACAAGAGTTAACAGAAGGTTATATAGGCAAGGTGATACAAATGATAATAAAGCCAATTTTGAATAGACTTTGAAAAAAAAAATAATATATATATATATTAATGTTAATAGTCTATTTCGCAATCTAAATACAGAGGGCACGTGTAGTTTTTAAAAATTATTGCTGCACAGCGACAATATTAAATTATTTGCCGGAGGGGTATTTAAAAATTATGAAGTGGCGTGCATAAACGTTTAAAAAGGCTATTAAATTTAATTGTGGCGTGATTGAAACTGGACGGAGATAAAATTGTTGCAAAGAGAATTTAAACAATATTATTTATTTGATGTAGTCTAGACTTTGCGGCAATGTCTCTCAAACTTTTATCCGAATGAAATATCAATGTATAATATTGTATTAAAGCATAATTTGATAAGTCGATTTTAGCTGTAAATGACTAAATACAATAATACCATCGCGTTGCATCGTGCTATGTACACATGTCCCGCATTGATTTGACAATTCAAAGTTATTTTAACATATCGAAAAAACGTCCCAATAAAATTTAACAACTTCATTTGGATCTGAGACCTATATTGCAAAATATATAATTCTGTAATTTTGTATTCAGATCTATCAAAAGTACGTCGTTCGTAAGGAGCTCTGCGAATAAATCGCTTAAATTATGTTGTTTCATATAAAAAATAACTGCAAAAACAAATTTCAAAATAATCAATTCTTACACTCTCCTGTAAAGTATTAAAAATGGACTTTAAGCCGGCAGTTTCCAACCTTTTTTTTTGAATAGATATAATGATATATCTCCAGTTAGCGTACTTGGTAACGTGCGCGTCTAGTAATCCGGGGAATGCGGGGTCGATCCCCATCTGTCGGATTTAAATAATCTAAAAATGCAGGACTGGGATGCTCATTGGGTTGAGCAATTGTCTGACAAATAATTCTCGTCAAAAATAATCTGTCAATACGTCTTTACTTTATGAAGATCCATATACCTAACTTTCGGAGTGTATATCTTCACACCGCGTACATCCATATGCTCGACTTTAGGAGTGAACATGGTATACAGAATAATAATGACATAGACATGTTCTTTTTAGAATTTTTCATTTGTTTTCAATTTTTGGCGCCTCCTCTGGTAATATTCCGCGGAAGGTTGGAAATCGCTGCTTTGAGCTATTGATATAAATATATATATATATTGAGCTTTTAATTTGTTCTTTGATGTACCAAAAGCGATGATACTGAATTCTAGGTGTCTATTTAAATTCAAATTATTCCAAAACTGCTAGATCGATCCTTGTAACCAAACTATAAAAAATATTTAATTGTGTATTAAAAATCAAATATTATAAAATAGGTTCAAGAAATAATAAAAATGATGGCGGAAACGGAAAAGCGACATTCCAACGCAGATGTCAATCATTCATTGAGCAACCGCTCTGTCTCTTCGCCTCTGAGACATAATGACATTCAAATGAGTGATTGACGCTGTCAACGCCTCACACATACTAACGTTATCCAATACATACACGCCCATACAAGTCCTAAAATCAATACAAAATAACTATTGTTTCTATTGAGATTAATCAATGCTTTTATTTTGTTGTTGGAGCCGCAGGGATTTTTATGAAGAATACATGAAGTATGAAGTCCTTATAATCAGCATATTTGGTGAAATAAAATATTATTATTAGAAAAAGAAATAAAAATTTAATACCAAATTAATCTATCAGTTAATAAAAACCATATTTTGAGCACCAGTGTTATAACCACTAAGAAAATCTTTACCGCTTTTAAATTTATTTTGTGATATATTATTGCACTCTAAATGTTAGTCCACATTTTAAATTTTGTACTATATACAACATATGATAGAGAAGAACTTCTTATTTATGTATGCAATTATTCAAGTAGTATATTGACAATCAGCTGTTTGATCTATTGTGTCATATGGCGAGCAGCGTGATTTCAAAGTAGAATTTGTTTTTATGACATACGAATATTAAGTTCTTCCAAATTGATGTCTTTACGGTAGCGTAAAGGTTAGCGTGCGCGCTTCACAATCCAAGAAATGTGGGTTCGATCCCCACTTCTGTCGGATTAAAAATAGTCCAGGACTGTATGCCTATTGTATTGAGCAATTGTCTAACAAACAGTTTTCATACAAAATAATCTGTCGATGACATGTCTTCACATTGGTAGGATATCTATACACTACACATTCGGGGTAGATATCTTCACGCTGTGTAAATTAATATGCTCCATTTTAGCAGCGAACATGGTATAAAAAAATGCACATGTGAGAGAGACAGAGAATAAGAGTGTGGTGCATAAGAAGAGCCACAATTTGAAGACTATTTTTCACGAAGATTGGATGCTAACCAATCGATAGCCTTATTCTTGTATTTTTTGTGCAATTAAAAACACTTATTAAGCAGTGGCATTAGAACCTGCAACATCTGTTTCCAAAACGCGGTGTTATTGTAGGATTTTCGATAGCCGAATGGGTGACATATTACTTAACCACCAATGCCCGCAAGTTCACGTTCCATGGTTACATAAGACAGTGCTGCGCCGTAAGTAGGAGGCGCTCTTGATCAGTTTCGAGCGATCTGTTAATATACATATGGTCATTAATTTAGCTCTTGTAATAGTAAAAGTATTTTACACACGTACATATCTTATATTTTTATAGTACACATGTATTTATTATGTTAATATCATTGTATTTACATAACTAAAACATGTCATTTTATGTAGAAAATAATGGCGAATTTATTTCTCTTTTTCATATAAAAAAAGCACCTATCACATTCAGGCGCCCTTATATCATGCGCAATCCCCACACTTGCACGGCACGGCCCTGAGGCCCTGACATACGATTATACAATAATCAAATACAAAATATATTTAGTGATTAGCTGTCAACCAAGCCACGTGAAAAAATTCTCTGAGTCATATTCAAGCGCCATATGCTCCACTTTCAAAGTGAACGAAGCTATTTTTTTAAATATCTTCATTTAATTTAAACATGGTTTTATCTATTAATTTATGAAAACGTTTTGCAATAAAATATGTTATTATTTAAGAAAACATCTATTATATATGCATTTAAAAATAGTTAGATGGCGTTGCTATGAAAAATGATAGCTATAAATAGATGACTAGAATATATTAAATATCCATAATATGATAATGTATATATACAGTGGCGGAGTTTTTTTAATTTTTTT
The DNA here is from genome assembly GCA_022683975.1 of Rhyacophila evoluta. NCBI lineage: Eukaryota > Metazoa > Arthropoda > Insecta > Trichoptera > Rhyacophilidae > Rhyacophila > Rhyacophila evoluta. The sequence continues at coordinate 3,778 of JAGVSQ010006040.1, forward strand.
ATTTAAAAATAAATACATAATAATTACTTTTTTATATTGAGGATTGGCAAACTTAGCAAGCTTTGTTTGTTATTTTCATGTTGGCTAATTGAATTACCGTGGGCCCACAAATCGCTCATTCATATCGAATCAAGTAGATTGCTTTTCGTTATCAGAACTGCCGGTTACGTCTGAGTATGACAATGTGAAGACAGATCTGGTGGATGGTCGATACATTTAGTTTTTATAGTTATTATAGTTTTTGATTCTATGCAGGGCATCAATAATCTCTTTTGACATCAATAATTGCTAATTAGGATCAATTCTCAAAGCTGCTGGATGATAAGATAAAATCCAAAGATCCAAGACGGATTTCCCAATGTGTTGAGCAATTTTCTGGGGACCAATTTTCATGTCTAAATCTGTCATGTAATCCAATTCTCGAAGGGTAATTGTTAAACTCTTGTAATCCATATGCTCCAATTTCCACATGGTAAAATTTTTCGTTTCATTCCATTTAACACGATGAAAACGTTAGACATTATATATTCAAGACGTTCACAACATAACGTACAAAAAATGATAAAGAATATAAATGTTGTATAAAAAAAACATGTAAGAAAAAAGCAAATAAAAGTTTGAGAAAGTAAAGAAGAGCAAATACTCTGCCGAGACAGACAGACAGAGAGATATTATTTTTAAAATTCATAAAACAACATCCACCAATACAAAGTCTCTCTCAAATACAAGATATCAATAACCGAACCAATTTCGTCAAACGTATCCATTACCCTTTTTAATAACATCACTATTAAGAGGATGGTTCTATACTTGGAAAAAAAAGCAGCTGATGATCTCGATTCTTCACATAGCTCGTGGTATATATGCAGAAACGATTTAACTCACTTTGGATCTTTTTTCAATTTATTTAAAAAATCGATTTAGATTATCTGATATATGAATAGACAACCAGTAAAATCCTTGTGTATCAAAATGCTTAAAGACATATTTAACAACTTGTATGCATCCAATTCTATATTTTCTCAAATATTTCTAATTAACTAACAATTAGCATAGTTGGATACGTCCAGTTCTCATAGATTTAGACACATATACCAATATTAGCCAGAATGGCGGAATTTTCAATTGATATGCATACATGTGTGACTTATATTTTATATGTGGGTCCATTTATTTAATATCGTGTTTTTAAACTTTCATTCTTGGAATAAACAACAATAAAAAAAATGACAAAGCAATAAAAACACATCCTTGAACTAAAACCACTAAAATTGCGTAAAACGCCATAAAAAAGTCGTAAAGTTTTTATATATTATAACTTGTAGGAAACATGACAAAATTACAGAATAATACATTTGGAAAAAAGTGAAAGAACTGCAGATTTAAGCAGATATAGACAACGCAATGAGAATATAGCCGAATTGGTCTTATAAGGAAATTAATGAAAGTGTTTGCTGTGTGAGTAAAGTTTTATTATTTTTGATAACTAACATGATAAATAAAATAAAAATGAATTTATTATATCATAATATATACAACTGTAGTCACTATTTAGCTTGAAGACCAGAAGGTGAATGCCTTTCATCTAAGTTCTCTCATCCAAGAGCAGAGTTTCAAACTAAATTGTTGGAAGAAAGTCGTCCATCAGATGGTTATGGGTGCAGTGTTAAAAGCTGGCAGATCAGATATTATGCGGTATCTAAAGGCAGACAATTTCATCCCAAATATTAAATGGCGCACGGAGATAGCCAAGCTAACTCCAGACCACTTCAGTAGCCAATTTATTTTAGAACACGTTGGATTTGCATTCAAGGTGTCCAAGCTTGGCCTTGTCAACCAGCAAATCTGCAAGGTTGTTCATAATTAGATCTAAAACAACTGTGGGACTGTCGAATAATATGTACGGAACGGGAAGAGTTACTCAAGTTGGTTCGACTAATTTTTGGACCCGTTGGGCTATCCGACATGTTAAATGACAAGTGGGATTGTCTTTCATATAATTGCTTCAACAAATAAGTCTTTTTATTAAATGTGTATTTTTATTTTAACTTAAGCACATTTGAGTGCGTGGTAAGTCTTGGTTATGTTGTATTTACTCGCGGGACGTTCCCGTTAAATAAAGTAGATCCCTTCTCGATATCAGAGCTTTGGGATACGTCTGGTTAAGACCAGGTGTGAGATGTATCTCAATCCACCTTAGTTGATATGAAATATAGCTATCGAGGAGTACATTGGACAACAAATATAATTCGTCTTTGGTTCATCGAATATCCACGGAGCGTGATTAGTAAAACAAGTCGTATTTTCAATTAATTAATTGCATAGTTATACAATATTATAGACTGTAATTTTATTATCCTATAATACAATCATATGGCTTTAAAATCTCAGATGCTTTCATATATTTACCTGTATTAAAATGACACAATTTGTCTCCCTGATAGCTTAATTGGTAGCGTGTATTCATAGCAATCCAGGGGAAGCAGGTTCGATTCCCCATCTGCCGGATTTTAATGATCCAAAAATGCAGGACTGGATGCCCGGTTGAGCAATAATCTGACAAAAATTCTCGTAAATAACAATCTCTCAAGACGTCTTCACATTGCGGAGATCCATATACTCCACCTCGGAGTGGATATCTTCACACTGTGCAGATCCATATACTCCACTTTGGGAGCGAACATAGTAGATAAAAAAAACACCAATTTTAATCGTCACGCACTTCAAGATTGTGCCTATGTAATATTTTGACGGCGATCATTAAACAAACATTTTTTGTGCCTTCTGTAAAATTTGTTGAATGCGGGCTATGTTCTTTCTTCTTTGCACAGTCGATATATAAATTTTCATATGCATACAATTACGTAAATTCAATTTTGAAATATCAACATGTTTCTCTGTGATCAGTTGTATTTGTGTGCGATTGTTTTATATGCCATTTTTTTCATCTTCTGAACAGTTAACCGTTGGTCTATTCGAAAGACTAATCCTAAAGCAACGATAAAAATTAATAATTGGACTTAAATTGAATGATAGATACAAATTTAATATAGACGTCTGTGATATCATGGGTACGCCTGGGTTATTGATATAAGTTTATCGATGTTACGTCGCAGGATACGCCCGATTAAAACTGGGCGTTAGATCGGAGTGAAGGGTTCGAATATATTGTCTATTAACCGTTAATACGTGTTTCACACCGTCAGGAAGTATACGTTGATAGAAGTGTCGGCACCAGAATAATTATCCGAGATAAGTATGTAGGTGGTCAAACCATTGGTGTGTTTTTGGCACGTCGAAGATGAGCGAGTCTCTGTCTCGATGGCTGCTGGCCGCATGGCGCGGTGTTACCGGCGCGGACGGCAATGGAATGCGGACGTGCCCGTCATTGAAACCTCACTAACGGCTGGACAGCTTGCGTCAACTGTGGGACTGCGAGCGGCTGAAAATATCAAATCGATTACCGAAAATTAATTAAAGAAGAACCTGGTTATGATACGTCATTATAATTAATAATTCCTAGTAAGTTATCGATATTGATCAACCAAATATACTGATATTCATTTATTGACAGACAATCAAGCGGAAAGCGTGTTTTGATCCTGGATTCAGGAGATGTAGAGTAAAAAGGAAGTCAGCCATATCTCTCAGTAAATTATAATAAGTTTTAAAAGACTATATTTTTACGATTCTAAATTATTTAAATCTGGTAAACTTAAATTTGTGAGATCACCGTTAGCGACCCGGGCTTTGCCTTTCGGGATCTTCAGGCTACATTATATGTGGGCAGTGAGCGAACATATAACATACCACATACTAGTCGATCACTGCTCACATATAATGTAGCCTGAAGATGCCGAAAGGCGAAACCCGGGTCGCTTTAGTTTATCAGCTTTAAATAATTTAGAATTCAAAATCGATTTTCATCAAGCACCGTCAGTCAAAAATATTAAATATTTTTACGAGTTTGATGTACAGACATTCACACTATTTTTTATATATTTCATATTTGCTCACTATGTAGAGCATAAGAATCTACACAGATTAAAGATATCCATTCCGAAAGAGGAGTATATGGATCTCCGCAATGTGAAGAAAAGTCTTGTCAGATTATTTTTCACGATAATTGTTTGTCGGACACTTGTTTAACCCGGTGGGCATCTAATCCTGTATTTTTGAATTTAAAAAATCCGACAAATGGGGAATCGTACTCGCATTCCCCGGATTGCTAGGCGCGCACGCTACCAACTACGCTACCGGGGAAACACTGATTTTTAGGGAATTTATATTTTATCCTTTCCTTCAGAAAGTAGGTATGCTATTTGAATCTTAACACTATTTATCCGGTGATGGATTGTGACTGTTACTTGCTTTATGGACTCTATATAAAAATTCATATGATTTCAATGATATTGTGACGAAAGAAAAACATTGAAAGATATAGTAATAATTATTTTGTATTACATCTAGAACTGGCATGTGCATGTATTGGGTGAGATTGATATGTGTATTGGATAGCATCGATCACTCATTTTAACGATGTCATCAGGTCGCAGAGAGGAAAAAAGGGAGCATTATGAGTGATTATACGCATAGTTGATGAATGGTATCTGGATTAGAATGCCGCCTTTCTGTTTCCGCCATTATTTTTTTCATTTATTGAGCTTATTTTATATTGTTGGATTGAACATAGTAAAATTACTTTTGTGGGCAATAATTAATCCAGTAGATTTGTATTATTTGAATTTAAAATATGTATTCAAAGTGAACGCTTGGGGGACCCTTCTGTGGTCTTTGGTATAATAAGGCTTGAGTCAAAGTAATATCATTTTTTAAAGTTTTACTGTGGTGCATTCGTAAACGCATACGCTTTTGCACCAACAGTTAATCCAAATGTTAATGTTTACGCTAATCTAGTGTTCGTTGCTTCAGTGGCCTATTGATAAACACATGTGCGTCAGAACCAAAGTTCGAGGGCTTATACCCCGTAGTTGCATAAACATATTCTCAAATACTCAAGAAGGCCTTACTTTAGTTTATCTTATAAATTCTCATTTTTGGTTTATTACTTCTTATTTTTTATTGATTTACATCTGATATATTTTTATATGGTAAATTTTTGCTAAATTTAATATTTAGTTCAAATTTGACAAAAAGTGCACTTATGGTAGATATAATAAACTATAGGAATCATATAAAGAATCAATAACAACGAAACAAAAGAAAAATGTTTTTGACTTGTTACTGTAATGGCACAGCGGTATAATCATAGAATTTTACTAGAAAGACCAATGGTTTCGGGCGTCTGCATTTTCGGTTGGCGCTTAGTGCTAAATGTGAAAAAATGTTGTTTACAGAATCGTCATTAAAATGTGCAATCAATTCTTTAATCTGTAAACCAAAACGTGCTATCATGATTGTTCATATGATTTATTCTATTTACTTTAACATTAACTATATTATTAAATTAAAAAAACAAAAAATTATAATTCAAAAATTAAATAAATTAATTCTGAATTACCCACAATCAAATTCGCGAGACATTAAAAGACACCGTTGTATTTCCCGATAGATGTTATACAGTAGAGCCTTGGTTTGCGAGCATAATTCGTTCAGAACACGTTTATAATGTACTAAAGCACTCGTATATCAAAGCGAATTTCCTTGTAAGACGTAATGAAAACTGAGATGATTCGTTCTAGAACCTAAAAATAATCATACAAAATATAAAGATACTCTATTGCAGACAAATTCCGTTATAAAGAAACTCGTGGGACTGCCTTTTTGATGCGTTGTACTGAAATTTCGTTATAATGGAATGTATCATAGTTATGTCCTCTTTTCCGGTCCGCCATGATATCGAGCTGTTTTCGGACACTCAAGAGCCACTGAGTTCTTTGCACCAAAATCGAGGTTTTGAAGATGTGGTTGGTTATGGAATGAAAAGAAAATTCCAAATACGAGTAGTTAATTACTGTAAAATAGATCACAATATTGGTATTATAATTAAAGATCAACTCCCATTCCTTGTGGCCTTTTAAAACAAGATGCTGATCACATCATGTGAAAATATCCAAGAATGTTTACTTCAATCATCGTTCATTCATCCAGCAGTTGGACCTGTCGATCGTTTTGAGCTGGTTAATTTCATTGCTTAGAAATGTTTTTTAACCCCAGCTCACTAAGCTGACTAACTAAGTCTTGTGTAATTTATATTTACTCCGGGGCATTCTCATCGAATAAAGAAAACAATTTGTCAAAAGCATAGCAACAAAACTATTTACTTCCCGATTTTTCTTATTCATTTAATATTTTTTGTATCATGTTCACTCTGAAAGTGGAGTATTTGGATTTATCCAGAGTGAAGATGTTCCATCCGAAAGTGTAGCAAATAGATCTCCGCAATGTGAGGTTATGTTAGATTATTTTTCACGAAAATCGATTGTCAGATAACTGCTCAATCCAATGGGCATCTAGTCCTGCTTTTTAGCAATTTTTAAATACGGCAGTCGGCAAGAAATCGAACCGCATTCCCCGGATGCGAGGCACGTACGCTAACCTCTCGATTAAGGTAAGGTTGGTTAGTTTAGACATATTGATATCTATTTTCTTCGTCTTTAATATTATCAATTCATAGAAAACAGTGCTGATCGGGCATTTCATAAGGCCGCGGGCACGATAACAGAGCGACGGCGGCAAAGCAACGGTAAGAGAGATGTAAAATAGCTATAAATAGGTGAGTGAGCAAATGAAAAATTTCGGCAGCGCGATAACACGTTGTCGTCACAATAACTTGCTCACTCACATATTTATAGCTATTTTGTCGCTCTGTCGCCGCGGCATCTATTGTGTCCGCGGTCTAACAATTTGAAAAAAACCGATGGCCATCACTTGACAACACGTATCATACATTTGTAAAACTGTTTAGGAGGTCCATAAAATCTTATAAAATGCTAAGTATTATGAAATTAATGAAAATGAAAATAAAGATTACTTCACTCTTAAGTGTATTTAATTTCCGAATACTTCCTTTTTATATTATAAGCTTTTATTCAGGATCGTTTTAGCCAGTGAATATCTTTATTTATAATGTTATTTGGTGTTGCTAAACAATCAAACAAATCATATGATACACTTTGTCAACTGATGGCCATCGATGCAGTTATATTTTTGACCAACGCTTAGGGACGACTACATTTGCAAACATTTTAACAAACACTTACATTATGAGATATGAGGCTGCTAGTTTGAGAAGTACTGCCCGATATGCCCTACACATATCATGGTTAAATGTGTTCAAACATCGATTTGAATTAGCAACGTTTTTTGACCACATTCCATAGTTGATTTTACTTTTCAGTTCACATAAAAAAATCTTAGAATGTTACCGCGTAGGCGGTTAAAGTAAGCATTGTGCAAATTTTAGATCCTTTGCATGCAAATAATATAAAAATGCTAACGCATACGCGCATATATAATAATTCCCTCTAAATGATTTGACAATATAATTCAAACCATGAAACAAAAATACACTCGTTTGTCTGTCTGTCACAAAAAATCCTAGCAAACGATAAACAGTAGCACCATGAAATTTTCACACATTATTTTGTCTACTATTTTTGATTTAATCATAGTATTTTTTATTGAAAATTAGAGACTAAATATATTTTATACTGGTAGTCATGCCAAGCCATAAATGGTTCTTATTGTAGCTTAAAACTGAAGGGGAATTTGTATTTGGCGACGCATTTTTAATCCAATTTCACTCTGTCACAACAGAGAGTGTATCGGTTGTTTGGGCCCCGAATCAGTTGAAATACGACCTCATGGTGAAGAGGGTTCATAAGAAATTTCTGAGACTTCTGTACCTGCGGTGTATGGATACTATCCGTGGCTTTATCCTACTGCTTTCACTCTGGGCATGCTTTCATTTAGTAGCTTAAAACTGAGGAGGAATATGTATTTGGCGACGCATTTTTTCCGACTAATGTGGGGTTTTATTGATACTCTGCCGCTCTTGCTAATATTGGTCTGTACGTTCCTGATAACTACATACGAAATCTAGAATATCAGCAGATGTTCATTCCTAAATGCAGGATTATCCTGCCACTGATCATGCTAATGTGGAGAGCAATGGTGATGTTTAACGAGATTGCCTCATATATTGATATCTTCCACCTATGTGAGAGTGGGTTCAGATGGATTCTATTATAAACATTATTAGAATAGGGTGTGTCTAACTTACTTGGTAGACACTCTCTCCTTTATTCTGTATTTAAAAAAAATCTCTCTTTGTTCTTTCTTATATTTTTATAATATTGCCTTTGTCTTTTAATATGTTTTTAATATTTTTGTTTTAATCATATTTATGTCGTGCTATAAATCTATTGAAATGTTACAACATGTGTAAATTAAATAAATAAATAATGTATATTGCTAAGTATTGAAATCAATTTGAAATGACAGGATAAATAAAAATATTCTATTCCAAATGTATCTATTCCAAACAACGCCGGGAAAAGTAATGCTAGTTGTTTTGTATACTATCGGGTAATGTGAATGTGTTTTTAAATAAAAAAATCACAAAAACAAAACAGAAATTTAAAAAATGGACTTGGAACACGGTTTAAACAATGTGCCAGAGTAAGATAATATTTAATGAAATTTTCTCTCGTGTTAGTACCTTTGTTTAAAGTACATACAGATAAGTCTCTTTTTATTATAATCCCGTATCGGTTCTTTATGTGGATCATTCAGTTATCACGTGCAGTATATATTGTAGAAGTTTTAAAACTATATTAAAGACTAATTTTTATGCAGTATGTTTATATACTTTTTGGCATTACAAAACAAGTTACATAACAAACCATTATTTTTCTTATTACATCCCGCCATATCTGGTACATATGTAGAGAATATGCTCATCTTCTTTATCGCTACGAGGTTTCACAAATATTTAAAAATTGAGAATATTTATTCCTTGTAGAAACCATGTTGCAATGGTCAAATGGTCCGAAAAATTGTGCCGGTAACCAGGATTACTACAAAATTGGCCCTCGATCCACCCGCCTCGTCTTTACACCTGATCTTTATCGGGCGTATCTCAGTTCCGATAGCGAGAAAAGATTTATGCCGTGATTACTGTAGTCTAAAATTTGCCAGTCATTTGAGATTAACTCTCACCTTACTGTGCAAAAACCCATGGTGCTGCACTCCAAGGGCCTAGTTAAAGAGGTGTATTTTAAATTCAAATTACGTAAAATATGCTAAATCAATTATTGTAATTAGCTATAAAAATCATTTCACTATGTATTACAAGTCAAATATAATAAAATAAATGCAAGAAATGAAAATATAATGATGTGAACAGAGAGGCCACATTCCATTGCAGATGTCACTGCATGAAGCCCCTCGTAATGCTCTCTCTGAGACGTAATGACATAATTCAAATTTGAAAAGAAAAAAACGTGAAAAGGCGGGACGAATATTTTTTTTTTTTTTGAAAATTCGGCGGTGAACAAAAAAAAGATTGGGCATTTATTCTTTGAAGTATGACAACTTTGCAATCGATATAGTATTTAAATATAAATACATATAAACGTGGCCTAATGCACACACGAACATGTCGGTTCTAGATTTAATACAAAATAATTATCCCTATTCATATTGATAAATAGTCGCCAACATTGCAGGAACACGTATCTTTATATTTTGATTGAAGTCACTTTAAGTAAAGTATATTATTTATATATTTTTGCATTAATTCATGCGTTTATAAGACGTGTTTAAATTATGTGTAAGTGAAAAAATGTGCCAATAATACAAAAGATAATTTACTTTACAAAGTGACTTAATTCCAAAAATCAAGATACGTGTTCCTGGAGTATTGGCGATGAAATGATTTTATTTCGAAATCATAAAGGTTTTATGAGGAATATGGAAAGTATGAAATCTTGAAAATAGTCTATTTAAGAAATAAAAAATAAAATATAAATACTCATCCACTATGCATCACAGGGTAAGAAGTGTTAATAGATGAAAAAAACACAAAATAAAAAAACTAAAGTGCATCTAACTGTAATTGCCAAAGTGACCCTTGGGATAAATCCGCAACGGTCTGACGCGATGCTCCTGTTTGGACGTTTTTCCCTGACATTATGAAATGATATTAATGCATTTCGTCTGCCGAAATGATGCGATTCTGTATACACTAATGATCAGCACATTTACAAGAATGACCGATTCCCGCTAATGGCAGCTTTGTTTTTAGCCAATTTGTTTTATTTATTTTTTTTTTTATATGTTGAATTTATGATATTCTACAGTGGCATCCATCCCGATTTCCATCATTATAATATAATTATTCTGGATATTCCATCAGTTTTAAGTCTATAAGTATTACTCCACCCTCGTCATTATTTAAACAAAAATGATCCACAATCGTGTAGAAAGAAAAAACACTCAACCAGTGGTGTAGCTACATATTCGGCGCCCTGGAAGAAGTAAAATTAATGCGCCACCTTGCTTTTGACAAAATTTGCTTTTGATCGAGAAATGATGTTACGTTTTTTTAGCTCTTGTGTGAATGTTATGTCTTATATGATATTCTTTCTAGTTTTGTGTTCCTTCCCTTCCCATGATTCATGCATCTGAAGTAACTCCTCGAACCGCCCCACGGTAGCTCCACCATTTGACCTAACCCATATAGAAAAAAAGGATGCACAAAACCGTATATTTAATGATTTTGGGTCAAAGGTAAAATATTAAAAATATACAACTTTAAACTGCAGACGACTAAAGCTGGTGTTTTATTTAATTAAAATTTAATAAAAATTAAAAAGTTTTTTAAGAAAAACCAATAAAATTTATGTGCTGAAAATCCTTTTTTCTAGTCGCTAATGTCATCTACATATTAAAAGAAATAATACCGTTTTATTAAAAAAATAAAGAATGGCTTTGAAAGCAAAACTAATGATTAAGAAATATTCTCATGGAAAAGGCTTTCTAAATTAATAAAATAAATTTATACTTTTAGAAGGTTCCCTGAGAAGCATAAATTTATTGAGGCATTTGCATTTACGAATTTATAAGATGTGTCACCAAATATAGTAGGACCAAATTGCGTGTTATAACTTGTGATGTGTTTCATAGTTCATGTGGTGATAAAGACGATAAGGTTGGATGAAGAGATCTTTGAAAGTGCAAAGATAGTAGCTTTACTATCTGAAGATAAAGATTTTGAATATCTTATATGAAAGCAAGCGGTGCGCCAATGTATTAATTATTTCAGTCAAATTCTTGTCTCAGCATGACCTCGAGTCACTAATGGTGGTAAGTTCTCTGAAGAAATTAAAATGCATATTATTATAAAAAAATATTGGTGGGTCAGAAGATAAAATAGATAAAATAATAATAATAAACACGCATTAGAAACAGTATTTAGTGCCATTGGGGATTAAGAGGCAGTCAAAACATCTTACAGTAAAATAAAAATTAGCAATGACATTGATTTAATGTGTAGTTTGTATGGAACATTAAAATGAAGAGGTTCAGAAACCCGGAGTATGACAAATTATACAGAAAGATTGCTGGCTTTATCTGCGGTGTCAGACACATTAGTGATTCATAATCAGGCGAAGACAAATATACAACCATAAACTGTGCTAATTTGTCACTTCACACATCGTGTAGCCCATTCACTAGATGGCCTTAGATAGCCAGGTTTAGAGTCATGCATGACACAATATTGAAGTTCAGAACGTTGGAAGACGAACGAAGTCTGGTTGATTTCTAAAAAGATGAGTGAATAACATCGAGACGGATTTAAAGAGATTGAACATAAAAATTGGAGAGAATAATTGGTATTCGCCAGATCTGGTTAGGTTAGGTTAGATGGATGTTTATACTCGTCGTTAAAGTAGTCATATGTGGATATATCGGAATACACACGTTTGCTAATTATAACATCTTCGTTCTGTTTTGATATTGATGAGTGGATCATATTCCTTTGTAAGAATTTTGACCATATTCCTTTCTTCGTCACTGTTAGAGTATTATTATCATGTGACTGACCATCTTGTCCGAAACCTTGAATATACACTATGAACAAATTAGTGCAACAAAAAATATCATGAAAGGAGACTAATTGCCCGAGCGCAAATATTTGTAACTGGACAGAATATCACAGAGTTGTGGAATTTTGCTATGGTTATCATTAGTTTTACGCAGGTGGTAGTGTACGAGAAAGAAGAAGGTTAGTCTACTCGAATGTTAAATTAGTTGTTTTGGCTTTTTATTTGTAATAATTTGTCAACTTTACTGTAACCTTTCTCACGTTGTTTTTTTAATTATGGTAGTTTTGAAGGTCTTCTGTTCATTCAATTTCGCCACACAAAAGGCTTTTAAAACATGGCGTTTAATGTTTATAGAAGTCGAAGAAAACATTTAAAAAAAAGAGAAATTATCGCGATTCTGAAGAAGTTCATGCGTCACCTTACTTTAATTAAAAGAAGCCTTTAAAAATCAAAGTTGATTAAATGAATAAAATAAAGCTTAAAAAAACGAAGCTCGCTTCGAAATGATCAACAAGGTTGTGTTTAACAAATGGACAACATCTGATTTTCAAAATTTACTGGGGTAAAACTTTGTAGTTCCACGAAAAGTTACCATTGTATTCATGGATGAAATAATATTTGATATAGGCGTGAATACTTCTTTGACATTGGTACTGGATACCTCACGTGTTTAAAAACTTGACCGTCACAAAGTTGGTACTAATTTGTTTTGGAAAAAATCCACGACGTAATGGTTCAATGTGGGGTAATCATTTGACAGAGTAAAGATGAAAATTTGTAGATGTATCCAATTTATTTCTTTGTTTTCTCATAAAGAACTGGTAGCCATGATCTAATCTAATGGCTAATTCTGAAAAAATCTAATATTTATGTAGTTTTCAAATCGTTATTGATACATTTTAAAATTTTTATAACGGACACGTATGAAGGGAAGCTGTATTTATTCATGGTATATGAAAGATTAAGCCTATTAGGTTGAGTTTGCCTATTAGGTTGAGTAATTGTCTGACAAACAATTCTCGTAAAAAATAATC
>JAGVSQ010006041.1:3682-16885 GCA_022683975.1 Rhyacophila evoluta
GACCTCTACGCTACTGAGGAGTCAATACGTTTTAAAAAAAAAAAAAAATGTTCCGATAATATATTTTATTAACTAGTCAGATTATGCACAAACAAATACGTTTTACTTGAAGCTTGGATTGCTAAATTTAATGTATAATTTCTCGACGTAATTCTTCTTACAACTTTGAAGATATTATAATGATTCAAACATATCCGAGTTTGCCACTTAATTGTAACTTATCGATGGCTTAATTTTTTTAAGGATAGTGTAAAAAGTGATTATTTTTTTTTCGATATAAATAAACACTTTTTAAACAATGTATTTGTAGTTTAATAGCTTAAGATTTGCTTACAAACAAACGATACACTTTTGAAGAGATCTGAGGACAAAATAGCAGCGTAGATGTCGGAGCCCAATCATGAAGTTGGCAAATTTTCTTGGGACGTTTTTTCGATATATTAAAATGACTTTGGGTTGTCAAATTGGAACATGCAACAAAATGGCATTATTAAACCATTTTCAACTAAAAATGTAGTTAGCAACATTGCAATTCAAAACATCGATATATAGATGGACTGAAAAAATTATGTTACACATTTATAGTTATTTTTATTTTATCGTAATGTTATGAAGGCTATATATGAATGTAATCGTCATAAATTGCACTTAATCACGATGAATATTTTTTTTAATGTATTGTAACAAGGAAAAATATAAGAAAATAATTAAATCTCTAATACTTAGAAAAAAGGTATTTAATAATTTTAGCATCGATTTTCCTCGTATTGCACGTAATTTTACATTGCTAATAATACAATAATATATTAATTATATCAATAAAAGATTTAAAAAATAGTTAAATTGACTCATAGCGTCCTGATACAGCGATTTGAAGAATGCAAGTAATATTAAAAATCAAACAGAATCAAGGAAATATAATGTATTTTTACACCATGTTTGCTACCAAAGTGGAGCATATGGATCTAACGTGAATTATGCGAAGTGAACTAATGTGAAGATACACTCCGAATGTGGGTGTATAGATCTTGACAATATGAAGACGTCGTGACAGATATATGGAATGTAACCAAGTATGCATTATTTGCATAGTATTTTGTCTCCCCGGCAGTGTAGAGGTTAGAGTAGGCGCCTAGTAATAGATTCTCACATCTATTGTATTTTTATAAATCCAAAAATGCAAAACTGAATGCACATCGGATTGAAAAAATTGGCTGGCAAAACAATTCTCGTGAAATCTTTCAAGATATGTTTTAAAATTGTGGAGATCCATTTACTTTTGTCGTAGACATCTTCACACTGTATAGATCCATATGCTGCACTTTCAGAGCGAACATGTTACAAAAATCTAATAAGAGATAACATGTCGTGTTTCATCCAATAAAAGGTTTAGTTCAGGTGCAAAAGCTACAATGTGTCGCATAAACGTGTTTACATTTAAAAGTGGATATATGGATACAATGAAATAACCCACTGCCGGCAGACAATCAGTTCGAATTAGCTAACAAAGCATTCACATTTCTTTGACACAAAGAAAATCGTAACAATTAATTACCCAAAGCCCGATATATTCAAAGTTACACATACGACATACAACATAGTATTATATTTTAAGTGCTATTCAGATACGATAAAATAATCATTGTCTTTCGGAACAACAACATTTTATCGTTAACGGAAAACAATTTTAAATGAAAGCCATTACGCATTAATGTATTCAAAAAGCTTTTTAATACCCGTTATGCATGTATTAAATTTATTATTCAACGTGTCATTGACTTTAATGATAATTAAAATGAACAGTGTACATATTACAAAGACAGTCCGTATACTGTATTGATAATGGTTTCAGAACTGAAACAACAATCGAGAAAACAATTAATGACCGGGCGGAATTTAAATTTAAGCTTTAGAACGAGGCTACGATAGATGCCACGGTGGCGGAGCGACAGTAGCAGAGCGTCGGCAACAAAGATGCAAAACAGCTATAAATAGGTGAGTGAGCAAGTTTGGCAGAACACTAACAGGTTTTCCCACCTTTTATTTTTTAATAGATATTATCATATGGAAACGTATTTTTTTCAAATTTTGGCACCTCCCCTGGCAGTAGTCCGCGCTTCTCAGGTTGGAAACCTTTGGCTTAGATCGAACATGATTTTTTTTAATCAACGTGACTACATTTATACAACAAATTTAATAAGAAACTTTACGCCGGTGGGAATCTTCAGATGGACTGTAACAATTTTTAAAACTGTTTAATATTACATTATATTTAAAACGTATTCTTGTCTGAAACTAAGTACCACTGAATTAGCGTGTATTTATTTTACAAACTTTTGCCCTATAATATTGTGAGAATGTATAAAAATGCCTTCGCGCTTGCGAAGTATTTCAGCAAAAGCTTTTAGTGACTTGAAGCTTTACAAGTAAATGGGGAAAAAACTGGCACGGATATCAGAATCTATTGCAGGATGAGTTTTTATTTATGATTTCAGACAATTACATAGCGCATTTACCTACAAAATTGTCAATTCAACTGTGTCTGGTTTCATCACGTGTTTGTGTAAACTATAGTGGGAAATCAGTTACAAAAATACAAAAGCAACAAATACATACGAATAGCGTAGATATTTTACTGGAGAATGCATTAAAAATGTAGCACCTGCCGGCAAATTTATTTTCCTATTCGATAATCCTTTTTAGAAAGTTTCAATAAACGACGACACAGAGTGGGTCTATTAAATTTTAATTTAGTCGTGTTTCAAAGTTTCTGAAGCAATGCTTTTAGAGTTATAAACAGTCTGAACGAGCCACTTGATTATTCCGAACTAAAGCAGCGAAGTGAGCACAAGAATTATTTATTTTAAAACGAATGCAAAAATTAAGTTTTACCGTTCGTCGAGTGTCAAATTTGTGTTTATCAGGCGCATCGGATGTTTTTTAAATTTAAAAGTGAACGGCGGAATGTCGACTTCATTATCATATTACTAGCTACGAGCAGTTTTCTTTCTCATCTTGGTTTATTGAACAAAATAATGTTACGTATTTTAATCCCAATTAAACAACCAACGATTTAACGTAAGCCCGATATGGTGAAACACAGTGGATTAATAATTTCTCGAAGAAAAATAAACAAGCGTCGTACAATGCAATTTTGGACATTGAAATAGCGACTATTTTATTAATTTAATTAGATAATAGGTAAAAAGAAAGATCATGAACATATAGAATAGTCTAAAATTTATGTAAATATTACATTAAATAATAAATTAACCCCGATAGTGCGGGTTATGGAAAATATCTTGAGCGCTTCTTGTACCAACTGGCAATATTTTATTGTTTTATTTTTCTATACATGTGGATGTGAACCGTATGTTATTTTGAGACATTCTGTGCCATGTCCGCTTAGAAAGTGGAAGATATGAATAATCAAAGATATAAATACTTGATTGTTTTGTCATTGTTAGCCAATTGTTCAATCAATTGGGAATCCAGTTTTGTATTTATTTTATATTTGCTGTGCGATTAGAGCCAACCTCTGGTACACTGCGAGACCAGCTATTATATTATCCAAAGCTATAATAACAATTCATTGATTATTTCCACTTAAAAATTCACTGACGAATGGAGGTTGTGTATGAAAGACTTTGGATAGACATTTTAAAAATAATTTTAAATTAAAATTAAATCATACAATATAATTCTACGATTCGTCTAAAAAAGTCATTAGTATTGTTGCAATGTGATGGTTTCCGCTAAGTAATGGAGGACTACGATTAAGTCCGATTATAGATTATTAAACAATTCCAATAATTCTAGTATTACAAATAATGCAGGGTACGAATGATGAGCTTTTGAAACAAAGGTATCGAGCTGTAAATAAATTTACTGTCAGAACAGCCGACCATATTTTGATCTAATTACAATTTATGGCATACGTCACTTATTATATATACGGGATAGTGCCAAATGAATCCAATTGTCAACAGAATAACAAACTATCAATATTGAACTACGTCACAAGATCAAAAAAATATTATTACATCAACATGTGCAACATATGAAGAATATGCATATTGTATTGAATTCAATAGATTGCTACAAAATTAAAAAATCTTTACATATTTTTAAATGCATTACAGTCACACAATTACTATTATTTGAAAAATAATATTTAATTTAATAAAAAAAATTCAAAACAACACAACTTGTTATTATAAACAGGTACCTTTGCCTCTATTGTAATGTCTGTAAATATTATTAGGTAAAACCGGTTGTAAATTACAATATTTTTAAGTTTCCAAGTACATACAACTAGGCTATAAAATTAAAATAACACGATTTCATGTTGGAATTGGTTTTGTAAATAATAATTCATAAAAAAAACACGTCTTACTCAATTATTTCGGATTGGGGTAAAGAGGCATTTTATATACAAATTAATCCCCATCCATTATCAAAACTTATGTTAATGGACTTATATTAATAAATAAATACTTTAATGATTTTAACCCTTTCACCGCGGCTGGCATCATATACTGCCCGAACGAATTGAGTATGTGCTGCGTTTAGCATCTATAGATGTCCAACACTTTATCTTGTACTTTCAATCATACACGACGATTTATGCCTAAAATAATGAAACTTCAAATGCATTGATAATAAAGACTCAGTTATATAATCCCGATTCTTATAATGCCTTCAGTATATATAACACATATTTATCAAGTTCTTTTTCATGCCAGTCACTCAAATCTCTAGCGCATGAATGGTACTATTAATTTCATTTAGCATTTTATAGCTTCAGTATGTTAACGAGCTAATTTTTGTTCGATTCCTTATAATAATAATAAGACCAATTTAGTTCACTTCTTCGTTTTTCTAGAATGACTAATATCTAATTCACACATTCTCATAATTTAAATAAACAAGTGGTAAATTACAACGGTAATCATCGAGCATTCGTTCAAATATTTTCAAAAAATACCTATGGCCAAATGCGCCATTCTTAGGCACCGGGAGAGTTGATAATATGATATCAATATTGATACTCGCTTGGAGATAACCAAAAACATATTTTTAGTACATGAATAATATAATATCTTGTATAGTAAACAAGTGGGCGCTTTTATATCTTAAATCCGTCTATATTTTCCGATGTTTTTCAATAACAGTACACCTGTCACTCGTCTAACGAAAATTCTGTCTAAAGCTTATACAAATAAAACCTGACCCTAGGACATTGACGTCTCCGCCTGTTCAATTATACTTATCAAAGATCTTCTTTAATCTTTAGATTTCCTTCATTAATCCCTGTCTTTGTATGCTCACCATTTTCAGAAATAAGTTATATACAAGTGTTGACGTCAATCGTACTCGCATATAATGATTACATCTTGGTCAATAAGAGGCTGTGCTTCGAATATTGTATTCTCCCTTTTTTTCTGGTTTGAAGAATCATCAATACGTATTAAACAATGCCAATTTTAAAAATGACTTCTTAAATGGGCTTGCTTTAATGTTTTTTTCAGCAAGGTTTATGCATATTCTAAGATAAACACTCTTAAAATACGTCAAAAATAATATGCCAGCAGTATAATCTTTGTACATACACTAATAGTTTTACTACGAAGAGTGTTCACATCCACCCGCCCCGTACTTACGCTCGGTGTTAATTAGACTTATCGTGCGATGTGCAAAATATCATATAAAACATTTTAAATCGCCTACAATGAAGAGCGTATCTATATATAATACAATGCTCGATAGCAGACTTGGTAAGCGTGAGCGCTTAGAAACAAAAGGTTACAGATTGAAATACCACAGAATCATAATTGTTGATAAAAAAAAAACCAATCGATGCAACTGAGTGGAGCAAGACAGTAAATTCTAGTCAAAAACAAACCGAAAAATCTTCACATTATATGGATTAATATGTTCTTCATTCGGATTCATCCAGAGGGAACGTGTTTAAAAAACATACTGTACACATTTTTCACGTTAATTAAATTTAGTTATTTTCAAACTATTAGTAACACGGTAGCATTATTGAATTGAATAATGTATTGGAGTAATAAAACTGTTTTCAATACATATTACGAAAGCGTCTCATTATTTTTATAAAAATAAATTTAAATATATACAAAAAAGTGGCGTGGGTGTACATTTTGAAAACTGGAAGTGCGGGTCTTGAAAAAAAAAGATCGTGCCATTAAAATCGTACGTCAGTTGGCGAAAGAAAAGGCAAAAAAAAAAAAACTGGGACAAAATTTTCAAGAATCGAATAATAAATATTTCAGCGAAATTGCTTTAGAAGGGTTCTCCGTTCAAGACGGCATTGAGAGACTTCAGCGTTCAAATATGAGAAAAAAATTATGAAGTAAAATTTATAAAATTTGAATATACTTAAAAACTCATAATTTTCTAAGAAAAATGCTGTTTCCTTTTTATGGTAGCGTATTTAACGTCACTGGTTTTGAATTATCTTTGGAAATTATTGATAATAATTCAAGCAGAGTTTATGCGAAATTCATTCAATATCTCGTTGTAGATTGCATGCAATTCACATTATACGCGTAGATCATACAATAAACATAAACAATATTACAATATTAAACTCAAAAGTAAAATTGCAATGTTGTCAAATACAAAGAATCTTTTCCATAATTATTCTCGTGATTCAAAACCTGTATATATTCATCATTAAATACATTAGTTTTAGCGAGCAGTGGTCGCAGAGATAAGGCCAACCGCATTGATAAGAGATAATCAAACCAGTCGACTGTTTGGGACGGTAAAATAACAAAAATAATACCAAAATAATTAGTATAAATATATATTTATATCAACGTTCTATTGAAGTGGTCCGGGCTTATCTGTAAAACGGAACACTGTGAGTATTGATTGATTTAAGTATTATTACACGATACTACATATAGGGAACTTAAACCATACAAAAATAAAATTGTTGCTATCTGTAAGCATATGTGCAAAAATTTAAAATGGTTTTCATGCAACAATTATTTTGCACACATATATAATATTAACCCATATTAGATCCAGCGATATTTGTATTCAAATGAGTGGAGACGTAATTCTGCGTCCGGCCGTTTCAAAATGGAATGTGGTACGAAAGAACTCACTCTTCAAAGGGTTAAAAAATAAATATGAATTTGTTTTTTTCAGTGATTTTACTACGAGAGTGTAGTAAATAGGCGTTCTAAATCAAACATTTTTAAGCAACTTCATTCCGAAATCAACCGAATAAAATTGGCGACAAATATCACATTACTTACAACTGATAAATGGTTCTCATGAATATCTGTACCGACCCGGAATAAGTAAGTATCTCCACAAGAGGCATCTTTTTAGGAAATAGTTTTTAATCATTTCTAAATCTTTTTAGTAAATTATACATAAAATTCAACTGTGTAGTTTCATGATTTATTTATATTTTAATGATTTTTCTTAAATAGATACTGTATGAATATTTTTTAAATTTAATTATATATAGTATATCTAAGAAATCAAGAAATTACAATCCTAAAAATAACCCTGCAATAACGTTGCCATTTTAACAAACTGGTTTATTCTAAACTTGTCAACGTAAAATATCCACATTTCCTTAAACTTAACTGGCTTAACAGCTTAACGTCCGCGATTTTTTGCTGAATTTTGCATGGTGGCTGGCGAAATTCGCGAGAAAATATGCAAATATCAAAATAATATTTTATCTATCATTAACATTCATAATAAAACTAAATCGTAGTCCAGATATTTCTCATAGAAAAGAAACGTATGACGTAGGACTCATATTTGAGTCCACATTCACCAACCTATGTTCTAAGATGACTCGTATATGAGTCCATGGTCTTTAAGCTGTTAATCACTTATTCCGGGCTGATATACAAACATATAAGCTGTATAGAATACCACTCAAGACGAGCATATTTTATGAAAGAAAAGTATAATCGAGATGAGTTTTCTAGTAAATATGCCCCCGTCAATTGTCGCCTATTTCCCGCTCGCGATCGACCCTTAACTATAGACTCCAGATACCGTCCAGATTAAAGGAAAAAGATTCGATATCAGATCGGCAAATAAAAAAAATATGTACAGTTCGAACCAATTACAGTGTTGGCTGTGGTAAAAAAAAAACAACGCATCGCTTAATAAATATTTCAATATTGTAATAAATCACAATTGATTTTCAATCAAAGCCGTCAAGGTTGGAATTAATTTATCGGCACGCTGAGTGGCGTATAGTGTTGTGACGAGGCCATGGCTCTACGCCTACAGTCACTCAATAATAATCCCAACCTTTTAAACAAATATTTTGACAACAGACAACACCCGAAAGCCCGGGAAAATCAATACGATAATAATGTAGCAAAAAAAAAAAAAGTATAAACACTTTGTATGACTGTCACGGTGACTCACCCATTCATAGTGCTTGTTATTGGGTAAATCACGTTTTTTTTTTTTGCATTAGTGCAATATGAGTCGATAGAGCACATATAATATATCCAATATTATAATGGTTTTCAAAATGGTCAAAGAGCGATGCGTGATATAAACAAAAGCGGTAAACTATAATTAAATATTAATACAGATGTGTAATACTCGGAATAATTTGATTCCAGTCACGAAAATATTGACTCAATACTTAACGACCAAGTTGCATTTTAAAAGATCGTTGGTTTAATCATCTTATACATTGTCATAGATTTAAAGCAATATATATTTATAAACATTGATATTTATTTCTTGGTAAAAGATTCGCTTTTATTTAGTGCTATTAAATCAATTAAATTACCTTTACTTGAAATTTCCCTGAAGAATCTGATTTATTTTCAAACCATGTTCGCTTCTAAAGTGGAGCATATCGATTTGAATAGTCGGAAGGTGTCCGCAATGAAGATATATCTTGGCAGATTATTTTTCACGAGAATTGATTGTCAGACAATTGCTCAACACAATGGGCACCGAGTCCTGCACATCCGGATTTTTATAAATCTGGTAGATATGGGAATTGAACTCGCATTCCCCGAAAGAAGTGGTTGGTGAAGTGAATCAATCAACGATAATATATATCTTACAATACTCATTTAACTTTACTTATGCATTATTATTATTATTATTTAAGGTTGCAAGAGGTTAAATTTGTTATCTTTTCTCTCTGAATAGTGCTTCAGTGAAAATTGAAAACCACTGGTTAATATATCAAGATGAGACGTACAATCTTTCAAAAGGTATTTTACCGATAGGGATCCTTGGAAATACACATATGTCAAAGTGACATTAGATTATATAATTCAAATACTATTTCAAAGTATGTACTAAGTTAGTGAAGCAAATTATAGATAACAGAAGATTAATTAAGAAGAATCGGGATTATGAGAAACCATAAGTCAGAAAATATTATTAATAAATTTATTATAATGAATTATGGACATAACCACCCGAGATTAAATACAATACCAATAACAATGATGTGTATTTATATAGACTGTGTTCTTGATTAAATATAATAATTTTCTTCTTCTGTCAGTTCCTCGGCGAATAAATTAAGAGACAAAATAGAATTATGAAATATCTTAATATTGACAACATCCTTATTATTATATTTCTGAAAAATACATTTTTAAAATGATATTCTGGCAACTTATTTGTCTAAAGAGGGCTACACACGTTTAAGTCTGCATGCACAATCATTTGTGTGCACCCATCATTGTAGCCTTCTTAAGTCTTCACAGACGAACTCACTTTCTGATCAAATGAGAATTTTCGGAGATAGAAAATAGTGACTGACCGAGAAACCCGCATGTTTTGGTACTAGGAGTTTGTAAGGAGAATACTACAAAATTTAAGAATATTTAAAAAATCTAAGATAGAGGACTTGCCTTCTTGATAGGTAGATTGAGCGGTTTGCTGATAGTTGACTACCGTGAAACAAGTCTGTCAAGTCTTGACACTGAGATTTATATACGCAATTTGTAGTGGACAACTTCACACTGAGAGATCCACATGCATATTGCAGTAGACGTGTTAAAAAATAAAAAAAATGAGTTTTATAAAGTAAATATATATATACTAAAAATGATCATGTTGCATGATGGGCAATTTGATTAATGACAATAAGAGGAACTGCAATA
Organism: Rhyacophila evoluta; assembly: GCA_022683975.1. NCBI lineage: Eukaryota > Metazoa > Arthropoda > Insecta > Trichoptera > Rhyacophilidae > Rhyacophila > Rhyacophila evoluta. The sequence continues at coordinate 13,837 of JAGVSQ010006041.1, forward strand.
AAAAAGAGCAGAGAAAATAATTTAGAAACGTTTATTTAAAGAGAGAATATAATTCTGAATATGAATTCATCAAATAGTACTTTCTACCGGAAAATGGTTCGACGTAAAGCATATCAACATATCGTTAATAGAGCCTAAGTAAAATAAATGAGCTGGAAATGCCCAAGTGACACTTCTTATCGCCGCGTCATTAGAGATGCAATGAAGTTAAATGAACAGCGATAATGTCATTTACGTTTCCATTTGTGTTTTGTAATCAAGCCGCCATATTTAACAGTTAGCGGAGTTGACTGCCTGACATTTTTTTTATATCGTAGCAGATCTACGACAAAACGTCGGAGACCTTCCCACTAACGACGTTTTTCATTTTTAATAGTATTTTTTAATTGAAAAAGTAAATGTATTATATACAGGTTTGCACTTTTAATTAAATGCTACGTTTTAAAAACTACTACATACTTTACAATATCACTAATTACACGTATAATTAAATGGAATTTATGGTAATTTTCGCCAATATTATGCGGAGTTCTCATTTGGCGATTTTGACAAAGCAAATCGCTTGACCCTACATGTGACCGAATGAAATCTATGGTAGGAACCTTCGAACCACTATAGATTTCATTCGATTTCTCTCAATCACGTAACGAGTCAAGCGATTCGCTTTGTCAAAATCGCCAAATGAGAGCTCCGGATTAGTAATATATATTTTTAATTAATATTTTGTGCTTAAAAATGCCATTAGCTTGGATTAATTCTCTACTTCCTGATCCTGAGTCTATGTATTGCACTGCCCCATATTTTCTAAGAACATAATAATTTCTATGAATCATAGTCATGCTGTCTGTCTTTTTTTTACAACCACACAAAAGAAAATCAAAGAAAAAAATTCACAAGCTGTCAATAAAACGTATTAAGTGAATATTGTATGAGCTATTTGTTTAAAAGCTGCTTATTAGACTTAACAATACGGTATAGGCATATAAATCATTGAATTCGCTCGAAACTTCCACATATTTTTGGCAGTTATACTAATAATTAAACTTTGATTAACAATAATCACTAGTTTTAGGTTATGGAAGCTTGCTACAGCTTTTATCAATACTGATATAAATACGAAGCGTTAAATTGGATTGATTATGAGAGATATTTTTAGAAAGAATTGTGAAAAAGGTGAGGCTTAATTGACACTATGAATTAAAACTGTACGACGAAATTAAAATGTTATTAATAGTTGCAAAGTCGACAAAAAACAATAATGACGATAAAAACAATTGAGCTGTTAAGACATATGAAAAATTGTTTTGACATGTTAATTAAATATGACCTCGGTGTTATATCCTGCAAGTGTACAGTGAATCTGTTAATTTTCGCGACACGTGAATACTGATAATAAAAAGCCTCGATGATTTTAATAACACCTTGAATGGAGTGCGCAAAGTAAAAGTGAAATTTTAAATGAATTAATATTTTTACTAAGCATTACAATTTCAAATTTAAAACATTTTAAACGACAGCCTCGAGGAGAAGAAGCTTCTGTTTTGATATTGCGACAGGATTTTCCAGGTTTTAGCCTGGCCAATTGGGTAAAGTTATCTGAAATTTGGAGCTAAATGCAGACAGGCAAAAAGTTGAGAGAATCAGAAAACAGTGACATTTAAAATTGGCATAAAAATGCTGCAACGCAATCACACTACTGCCATACAGTATCAAAAAGTCGTCCTAAGAATAAAATTGAAGAGATATAGAATGACAATAAAGGAAGGTACTAAGGAAGGCCTTCAACCAGTAATAGATTATTTTTACAATCAAGAAAACAATTTTATCAGTACATCTATTAATATGAATTAATTAGGTATATCGACCCTAATAAAACAATACGTCTGATATCACATACGGCACACAATTTACAAGAGGTGTAAAACTTTCTATGTATGGTCAGTCCATATTATAAATATCATCAAACGATGTCATCTACTGTAAAATTTGTGTTGTGTAGTTGACGAGGTATTCTTTGACCACAAGCAATATGTATTTAAGCAATATTTTTAAATACATTCGCTCAAAATGTACATATGAATTTTAATATTTTGAATATTAGTGATAATGGCGAATTGTTTTAACGACGATCGCTAATCTACCATTTTCTTGACTCATTTTTAAATTGTGCATGACCTGCTAGATTTGAACCCGCAAGCAGGTGCTGAGCAATTTACAACCGCGATCTAAGCTACTTGGCTATCTAGGCGACCCCGTGTAATTCGTTTCATATATATCGTCGCCAATATTGCAGGAACACGTATCTTGATTTTTTGGTTTAAATCACTTTGTAAAGTATTGTTTTATTTTTTGCAATATCTAGTATTATTTGATCATTTTTGCATAAGCAAATAATTTGTATATGTTTTGTAAACTCATGTGGTAACGCAAAAACGTACTAATAATACAAGAAATTGCAAGAAACAAAACAATACTTTACAACGTGACTTGAGCCAAAAATGAAGATACGTGTACCTGCAATATTGGCGGTGATATATATTAACGTATATGCCAGTGGAGTGAATATACACAATACAGTGTGGGCAGTGACTTAGCAGATTGTTCAATAATAATATTTGATGAATGTAAGTTATTTTTAAAATATCTAAATATCACTAAAAATATATATGACAAAAATACGATAATGCGTGCGTCGTCATTTCCAAGACATGAAATGTAACAAAATACAATATGAACTACTTGGCATTTAAATATTTAGGCACACCGCAATGACATGGAAAATCGACCTCTTCCCGCGAAAATAGCCCATCTTTCACCCACGCAGACCATTATTTTAGCAATATATATGATATGTATATTGTGGTTCTGGAATATAAACGTGCGTCTATAACAGTTAAAAAAATAAAATTCAAAGATTTCCAAGACGAATCATTTCATGACAAAAAAGTGATATTTTACAAACGTCATGTTTTTTATACCTTGTTTGCTCCTAAGGTGGAGCATATGGATCTACACAGTGTGAAGATATCCACTCCGAAAGTGGAGTATG
>JAGVSQ010006042.1:0-16882 GCA_022683975.1 Rhyacophila evoluta
GAAACAAAAAGGGACCCGGGCAACGCCGGGTACTGATCAGCTAGTATACTATAAATTATCAAATTACACGATAACTAATTCTGGAGGCGTCACATAGAGCGCAGATACATAAAAAAGAATCAGTTTATATTTAAACATATTTGCATAACTCCGTTGAATATATTCTATAAATATTATTTAACGGCCTTTCAGGACGCTGAGAACCGGTCGGCTATCTTGAGGTCTACGCAATATGTGACCGATTTGTCCCAGTTTCTCTTAGCCAGTGATTTGTGGCTGCTTGGTATGTCATCTTTTATCTTCGTTTCTAACGAAATCCTACCACCGTATCCCTATAATCCGCCCTACGAAGCCTTAATACAGGACGCCCGGTCGGCTTGAAGAAGAAGAAATTTAGAGTAAGTAAACGTTTAAAGCAGTACATTTTTCAATAATGTAATAATCAGAAAAGATGTAGTATATGCCAGCAAATATTTTGTCTTATCCTTATAAACTTGCAAAGAAATACACATCGATCACGACGTATGATTCAGTCTATATTTTTAGTGTGTGTGAAGAAAAGAGAAACTTGCAATTTTAGTATTAAGACATTATCTTTTGAATGAAATTGTTGTCCGACAGACCCTTTCAAACGTCTCATCACTTTGCTCAATGTTTAAAATTCCCCTAATAATAATTTGAACTGCCTACATGCTCAGCATCCCAGTGCATTGATTTATTAAATTCATTTTCATATCGCATATTCTTACTTTATCAATGCTGTAATATAACCATCAATTAATTAACACCGACCACTAAATGCTATTTTGTAGAAACATTTATTTATTCTTCAATGAAACTCTTACCCTAATTAACCATCTCTTTTTCTTTTTTTAATATTTCACGCTTATAATCAGTGCCACGATATGAATAGGAGGCGCTTTTGTACAAGAAGTTTTTTACGTATTGATTTTTATAGTATTGTTTAGTTTTTTTTTATTTTTTCTTACAAAAAACACCCACCGTATTCAAACGCCTATGTGTATCGTTTTCCCGCCACAATTTTTTCCGTTATCTTAGTTTTTTTTTTTCAAAAACCGTATAATCAGATATAAATAAACAGAGGTTAATTTTATTCATTCTCACCCAACAATATTTTTTTTTATTCAGAAAATGGATTTGAAAAATTTAAGTCACTTCTATTCCATTATGAAATAGAAATAGAAATTATGAAAAAAATGATGTTCTATTATTCTAAATTTAATGAGCGGTACCTTCTAATATTAATTTAAAGTATTTTCATTGTCTATTGATAGTTCACGGTGATACAATGGATGAACGATACATTGATATGAATATAAAATGACTATTTTAACAAAAACATATTATTCAGGGATGTATTATTTCCATAGAATAAAAATAAGGAAATATTTTATCACACTAATAATAATGGAAGGCTTTATAAATGGATTTAAGTATTTTTTATTTACCCGGATTGAAAAATCAACGCCCGCTTAAAATGGCGGCCAAAAATCTGACATCTCATTCGAATGTCGAAATTTGAATTTCTCCCGCGAATACCAATTTGCATTTGGCTTGTCACGTTCGCGGTTTTCTCCCTATCCCATCCTCCTACAAAATATAGACATTCACCATTGAAACTCACGTCGCATTTCGACCGTAGGAAACAAACGTTTCATAATAAATATACGTCCACCTTAACTGGAAGATTTATTTTTCTATTTTTTCTACCATTTTGATACTTCAATAAATACTTCGTTAAATATAAAGTAATGTATGTCAATCGAGATGTTTCATGCAGACAGCAGCCAATCCACCATTCAAAAAAATCCGTCATCTCGTTATTTGGTTTCTTATAAAATACTGCATTTCTTTATATATTGCCATGTTTAAATTAAAAATTAATATGCTTGTTTTAGTCAGAAAATTCGGTCACTAGTTTTTCAATAAATAAGAAATCTTAATATGATAAATTACACAATTACTACGTCGGTAATCGCTCGATGTAGATGATAAGGTCCCAGTAAAAATTATAAACTGCGCTACTACATTAAATTGGAGGTTATAATAATTAATTTTTGGATCACAATTAAATTTATTAGACTTTAATAATATTGTTTTATATTCCGCGGTTGTATGACTGTAATTACAACTAGCCCCCTCTTGGGTCCTCCGTGGGTTGAGTGGCGCTGGAAAACCACACGCCGTGAGTCGCCAGTCAGCCCAATGAAAAAGTCCTATCATCAATCATACGCCTTTATCGTCGGCGAATGTTGGATACTATATCATATTTCGCTTACTCTATTTGCTTATATTCCTTATATGCATATTATGTCAAAGTCATTGTTCAAATTAAAACAAGACATGAATTTATTGTTAGTGCAATCTTTATCTTAGCGTAAATAAATAAAAATGTATCAGACATCATTATATTTTATCTACATATATCTTAGAAATGGATTTCTTCTAACCCTCCACAGAATATTTTAGATTTAAATATAAAATATTATAATTAATAAATCCTAATACTACAATTATAAAACTTGATAAACATCTTTTTGTGATAAATGGTTAATAATCCAAAAAATTAAATTTTGAGAATTTAAATTATGAAAATTCTGCATAGATGATACAGCAGTACTCGAGAAAAACCAAATGCTGGCTGATATATTGTAGATAGCAAATCACGGCATTTGAAGAATATTGAAGGTAAAACGAATACCTGCGCCGAATACTGAAGTTGTTGGTTCTCGTAATTAATTCAGAGATCAGAGTAAGGACCATGCAGCTTCTATAGTGTTAAAAATCTTGTAGTGACATTAGAGCTCGATGGGACATGTGGTACAAATAGATTTGATCGGCAAAAGTTTTACTTGCTCTGTCTTTTGACAGACGGGATATTAGCATCCATATTACAAGTTACCTAGTATACAAGATTTATTTGGCGAATTTAAAAAAATGTTGGCACGATTCGGAATAGGTTCCACTCCATCTTTTAAATAAACAATTAGGTATATTTAGTTTTTGAGTTTTATTAGATGTATAGTAACACTATTTTACCACCCCGTTAACAACAAAAAAAGTGTTAAATATAACTAGCATAATCCTTCTCAATTCAATATATATAAATTTATCTTATTTTTTTGAGTTGTATAGTATTTTAATAAAATATTAATATGAGCAAACTGTGGCAATCATAGTTCGATAGTATCATATTATATAAGAATGCAGCGTACTAATATGGGAATATAGTGACGAACTTTCTCTATTGTACGGGCTCGTTCGTGTACATTCGGAATGAGTGATTGGTTATTGATCAATCACTTTCGATACTGACAATATTACCGCATTGTTGATGTTATAATGGCGGAATGATGCCATTAAGAGATGCTTTTGATTTTAACTACACGTCATCGCCGCGAACGAGATGAGATGTTCGTAACCTTTTTAAACAAATAACTATAGTCTCTTTGATAGTTTTTGGTAAGTTTTTGCTGTAACCGAATTGTATTTAGCTTTTTGAAATATACTCTATTCTGGCAACTACATTCCATACGAATATAAAACAATAAGAGTGCGCGTAAAAAAACAATACCAAAACGAGTAGGTACTTACATCATTTAAAATATTACATTTTGCACATTTTCTCATTCTGGCTACACTTTCTGACCTTCACTGACAAATATTATTTGAAATGTAGTTTATTAACTCTATTAAGGCGCGTGCTATTATTTTTTTTGGCAATAGCTAGATGTCACCTCAAAGACGAACAACAAATAAGATACTAAATATTCGAACATATTTTTTCGATTTATTGTTCAAATTCGTATGTATAATATTTAGGTCGGGCCGTGATACGTCATGTACCATTTCAACTATACGCGAAAAAGGAAGAATGTAAAAAAATACTATAGATATGTGGAGACAAAAAAATTACACATTTTTTTAAAGTCATGGTATCAATGATATATATGTATTAGTGGTGTATTTTTAATGTGAACCCTCTCCACTATACCAAAATTTAAAGGAGAAGATTTTGAACAAGCATACGTAAATAGGCATTAACTAAAATGACAACATCCTTAACAATGACGATATGTAGAAATTTGTCTTTGAAGAAATGGTTAAATGCATTCGCCGAACACCAGTTTCGCTCTCCTGTCTATGTTGTGCAGATCGGAGATTGTCTGTGTAGTAATACATCAAGTCGCGATCCAAAGCAATGTTGACGACAACATTACACGCCGAGGTAATAAATGTTTTATTCCAATGAAAGGATTTTCACAGGGGAGCAATGCGAGACGAGGGGGGGAGGGGGTTACCTATCCATCAGACAGTGACGTGCATAATATTAAGAGGCGGTGTTGGGATTTTTTCAGGGGTGTAAGAGTTGACGTTGCACTCTTTAAAACATGCTGATTCATTATTCTTCTCGCGCTGAAAATTTTACAAATTTCGCCGACTACTCGCGGTTTTACTGTGACCAAAAAATGAGTAAGAAAATAAGAGATTATAGAGTAATCTTTTAGAGAAAAAGGCAATAATGTACCCATTTACAGATTAAGAAAAATGGAAATAAACTATACGTACAAGGATCAAAAATGTCCTTTTTATACACATTTTTTACTATTATTATATCGGCTCAGAATGTAGAGCATGTGAGTTTCCACAATTTTATAAATCGATATTTACGTAATATATAATATAATACATCTCCCACATCCTTGAATTGAATGAAAAATCTACCAGCTGTGTGCTTTGAACCCTCGATCTCCGACACCAAAGCACACACGAATTGTTACTAATGTTGAGAATTATTTTTACAAAAATACAAATCACGGCTTTGCAATCCGTAATGAATTTTTTAATAATCGTATTGTACGGGGGGGTTTTAAGTGTTAGAATGAAACCGTGTAGTATGTTGATGTGCTATTCGAGATTCTCCACCATTTTCTTATCGCTTAAGAGTGAAACCGTGTTGTAGGAGGCTTATTAGTATTTTGAGTTGATTATTTGTAAAATTTCTGTATCGAATAGCGTGTTTTATTATTAGAGCTAGCCCCGACATGTTTGATTTTCTAAAAATTCCATGTAAATAAAAAAACTAAAAATCTGAAACGCTGAATGTAAACATAATACTGAAAGTGAAAAACTTTTTGGTGAATATTCATAAAAGCTCTAATAGATTGCAAATACTGTGAGAAATTAAAAGGTTTATCTTTATTTTCCATACGATATAATAGCTACACTATACTTGGCGATAAAAAAATATTGTGACAAGGCGATTATAAATTTCACCAACTATAATATAACGAAATGAACATAGAAATAATAATTGAACATGTTTTTTATATACAATAATACTATAATTATACACACTCCACTGCAGTCTCCCACAGTTCGCGATCTCATCCCATAGAGGTCGACAGGTAACGACCCTGAATAATTCGAATGTCGAATTCTCTGCCAGCTGATTGACGACGCATCTATTTTTTTCTTTTAGTCTATGGCATTTCGGGGAAGCCGGCAATCCTCCTCGATCGGTATGCGCCCGACGTTTGGATTGGGAGAGGTGGCGATCAAAATCGGACTCGTCCAGTTATATACGATATACGTAATGATCATTTTCTTTTATCTGACCTATATGCAGCGCCTGTTCGCTTATAGGACGACTCAATTGCCAGTACCGAACACTAAAGGGACTATTTCTAGACAAGAACGATAGATAGTACTGAGCAATATGTCAACTTCTATCTACCTACAGTACTCTCATATTTTTTTATCTTTCATCTTTGAACTTTTGCTAGGAACCGAAAAGGGCTTTAGCTTCATCAAACAATCTTTATTTTATTTATGTTGTGCTAATTGCCCTTTCCAGTCACCGACACCACCTTTATTTTATTTTCTCACTTATTTCCATATTTGCTTTATAATTATGTAGACTGTACAGTCATAAGATAAAAATATTTTTATTAATATTACCGATGATATGATGTGCTATATTTAATACTAAAACTGCCTTAATGTAAACGGTAACACAGCTAAGACATTAAATATATTAGAACCTCCAACTTCATAGTGTGGATATTCAGAAATCCTTGGTGGATCGCCATTTGACATCTACGCATCGCTTTTCTCACGTCAATACTGTATCCACACAAACGTTATGTAAGTATGTTTTTTTTTCTTATTTCCGTCACCTATGTGGACCATATGGAACTCAGAATTCTCTGCCACCTGCCAGTCATTTTATATCTTCCCAGGCTGAATGCATTCTGTTAATAATATCCGATAGATTTCTAGAATTCTTAAGTTTCCAACGATCGAAACAAGATGAAGCACATTTATTCAGGTCCTACAAACGCATATGCATCACGTATCCCAACTATTTTAACCACTGATGAATGATTTTTAACTTAACATAAAATACCTCAAGCTACACATCTCGTTTTTACATAGTTATCTACATATTATATTATTGTGGTATCTGTACGAGTGTAACGTACATTATCTGTCTCATATAACACAATTATAAATATGTCAGTAATTACATCTAAGCCATGGAAAACTTTTTACAAGATGTAAATGTGTTAAACTAAATTAAACTATTTCGATTCTTATACAGAAAACGTGAATATGTTTTTTTAGCACTAGTACTTCTTGTATTGTTAATACTTATTATACCTGACCATACGTGAATACAGACGGTATTCCACAAGAGACTGCTTTGGGCATCAGAAAATCTATAGATAGCTTCGTTTTTACAGCTATTATTAAACTTATTTTGTAATTATCATCAGCAAAAACATAATTAAATACATATTCAACAGATGTGTGTCACTTATTATAACGGACATGTCCGGTTCTGATTGCTTCTTTAACGATATAATGATATTATTGTAACGTTGAAAGCATTCATAATTACTTACTCTTCGATCATCGATCACCAGAATGCCAACTGACATCAGTTGAAGCCATTGGGGAGGTCAATCGGGTGATAATCGTGATTCAGCAATTTTTAAATTACTTCCAGTTGTAATTTAGACATGCCTGAATCATAAAAACTTATTTGTTCAAAGGAATTCCGTATTTTGTAACTAGTCGGTAGATAGATTAATGTACTAATTTATATAATATATTGTAAAATATACAGTATATAATACATCGGAAGCCGCTTATTGAGATCATTATGTGATCTAGAACTTTTGATTACATTAACTGGTTGAAATATCAAACAGAAAATAAAAAAAAAAATATTGAACACAATTTATCACACAACCTACTTATGTTGTAAATTTACGTATCTATGTTAAATACTTAGACAATATAGATCACTATCACTTACGATCCTGTTTAAGATGGGTTGTAATATTTGACCATCGGAAATCTTGAGAAATTTTGGAATTAACCTTTTAAAACTGCCTAATAAGCGATTTTTGTGCGTTTACGAGTCGCTTTTAGCGTGTAATTTTTTTTAGATATTTTATAATAAGGAATCAAACACAATCAAACATTTTTTTGTATTTCCCTCTTGAACTTCAAACTTTTTTCCATTATAGGACCATTGTCCATCAAATAAAGTTTTAGTTTATCAGCTAACCATAAAACTTCATTTGTTGTTTTCAAAGTGAAACATGTAGCTGCTTCGCTGTATTAATATTATTAATGAATTGTGTAATGGTACTTAGAATCATCTAACATTCCGACTAGTTTCAACGCCGTCTATTGATATTTCTTCGATATTTTGAATAGCCAGGTAATCAAATACTTATCCTGTTGTAATCAAATTCTAACTGTTAATTGACTTTTTGTATTCATCTTCTTACGGTGGTACTACATTTTTCCAATAACTACTTCTAGCCACATTTTTTATTATCAGCAAGTATTCAAAATGATTTTTTTTATTTTTTTGACTATGAATCAAGTCGAATAGAATGAAAAGAATATTTGTATGATGCCATGCTTTAGGGGTGTCCAAATCAGGCAATTTAATCCATTTTTGAACGATTATTCTTGTTATACAAGAATATGCCACAATTCATCAACCGCGTTCTATCAAAACCGTGCTGTATAAGTACCGTGTTATACGACATCCGAGTGTAGTCCCTTTCTTGAGATGAAAATAATTTTCAAACATTTACTTAAATAAAGAAATCTTTTCATTTGTAAATGAACATCAGTTACTTATAGTGTCATCTAGCGTAAAATTGCGAAGTTACGGTATGATACAATAATTCAAGTTCAAGCCAATCCACTGAGACATCATTGTATTATATCGATCAAGGAAAAGAAAACAGACGTAACCCACATAGAAATAAAATTAATGTGGAGAAAGTCCTTTTCCTGGTCGTAAATTTCACAGGCCTTCCAATTTCCAAATTTAAACGCTATGTTTCAATACTAATTTGACACTTGCGGCTAACATAATTTTGATAAAATATGTAAATTTGTTTACATTGCATTCGAATAAACCTATTTTAGAAAGGCTGACGGTTACATATTTTTTCGTTGTAAAGCCGATATTATATCGCGATTATTGAACGATAATGTATATCTCCATCTATGGATATGGTAAGTAATTAGATTAGTATTATTAATTTAATCTGTAATTAAATTTGAAAACTGAAAGCTGAAACATAAACGTCCATAAAACATGAAAACAGACTCACATTATAAAAGCTCTTTACAACCTTTGTGTTGAACTTTTTAAGTTTATCGCTTTTCATTTAAATATTCATGAGGCATATAATACAAAGTATCGCCATCGCTGCTTACGCTTGTATGTTAGTAGCATAGAGCAGTAAAATCATGTTAAATATTTAAACTCATTTTGGATTTTGGCTTTCGAATAGGTATTATAACTGCGTGCATTAAATATATGCAATTAACGGTTAACAGTTTTATCACCTAATAATTTTATAATTTTATGTGTCCATTTTGGAAGACGTTGACACAAGTTGGATCACTGAGTAGTGGACAACCTTTTAACTCTTGCCACCTGGTGGTGAATATTAAGTAACCAGTACTTATATTTTATTTTATTTCTTCAAATATACTGATTGGAAGGTGATCTTACTTCATATTTTCGTCATCAGAACCTCTGTGATTTCAATCATGTTAATACAAAATAAAAACATTGATCAACGTCAATAGAAATATACATTTCGTATTAAATCTAGGATCGGCATTTAAATTTATATGGGTGTAACGGCAGCGTCCATCATTTATATGAATGATTTCATTGTCTCATAGGGGATAGAGGGAATATTCAAAGCGGCTAGATCAGTTAATAAAGGATATCCACCTCGACGCGTCGTCTGCTATTTTCTCTTTTATGTTTGCATTTGCTTACACTTATTTTATACTATTTGACTATTAATACATAATAGTAATTATTTTAATATTTATGTATATAAATATAATTATTTTTATACTCGGGATTCATAGCTGAAGGAACATTAAGGCAAGTGTAAATCTAACAATATGTAGATGGACTATTATCTTTTTGCTCTAGTTGCGGAGTCAAGGATGGTGGTGAACATGACCTGGCAGAGGCGTACCGTGCTAGTGTGTGGATTGTGAACTGCGTAAGAACGCCTGAATATAATGGGAATCTATACCATCTGCCAGCCATCTTGCATCCATCCAGGATATGCCATCATCATTTACTCTCGCCGACTACATCCTGGGGGTAGCAGTCGGTGGTATTCCAAGTCACTGGAATCTTATCGGTCGGATAAAGAAACAAACTGAGTTTTGGAGTCATCCGCAGTACATGCTCCAGTCAATACCAGCGCCGACTAACCTAGCTTCGTCCGCTCTTTTATTTGCATGTTCTTTATCTATCTGCTTCAAGCGCGCGAATCCTGGGGGGTGGAAGTAAAGTTTTTAGTTAGTTTAACAGCTAAAAAACGAGATACTATATGGAGCGCAATGATTTTACTTGCGCCAGGGCGCTGAACATGTAGATATGCCACCGGTCAAACCAACTCACCCACAGTTTTCAGTATTATATAAGCATACTAAATCTAAATTGCTTGGTGCACGCATACTACAGGTGCCATACGGTAACAAATCATGGCACAAAAATACACGATAACATGAAGTTATAGAAACGAACAAAATGAGTCATATACTATCTTGAAAAGCGTAGTTTTTATGCAAAAGAGATAAAAAATATTAAATGGCTTATACTCTGTCGGTATACTTTCTGTGATAAATTCACGGGTGTCAGGTTTATTGTATATATTATATTACAAATATCACAAAAGATTTTTTCGAGCATATGAGCTTTGATCGTTGGGGCTCTGTGTATCTCGATGATAATGATCCATCGAACAAACTATCCGTCGAATCAATTAATCACGGTACCGCAGTCGGCCCGCGTGCTGCGCGTTTCGCATTCCTTCGCGGGATTACCTTATTAACTCTTGATTTAGATGTTACATCGCCGGACTGACCCGCCTACCTCTGCTGCCGTACATAATCACACCCTTGGGACAGGAGCCATCAATTCGGAGCCCGCGACTGGATTCGGCACCTCACAAAAGGTTCGAAATATTCTTTAACTCTCTCTCTCTCTCTCAAATAAATACCTAGCTATTTATATGAAGTGTAATCGTTCAAATTTAATTTAATTTGGTAATTAAAATGATATTTTAAGGCAAATTTACAACAAATAAAGAAGTTATTTTTCATTGAACTGATTAAAACAGAAACCCAATACTGACAATTATCTATTAAAATATGTTCGTTTCAATTAAGCTTAAAGTAACTGAAACTTTACCATATTCGTTATAAAGAAACATTTACTATGAGGTTACGAACTTCACAACCGATTTGACCTGTATTGCCTGATGAAGCGAACTATGATCGAGTCACCTGAGTTTGCATCAGTTGAATAATATAAGAGCTAAAAACCAATTAACCAACCACTTTTCAGCAATCAATATACTTAATTTTAAAGTTCCTAAAAACTGTATGGCGAAACTTTTATATACACGATTTTTTTTTTCAGTGGACATTACTACGTTAATGTATCCATTCCGAATTAAGCATGTAGACCTCTGTATTTTCAAAGCATCTATTTTTTAAATACATGTTTTTTCATCATCTACTCAATCCCTGGGTATCTTTTTTAGACTTTATTACATTCAATTAATATGAGTTACCTACGGCATCACGTTAATCGTGAACGACACCGATAAAATTGAACAAAAATATTCCAAAAAATATCCATAGCATATTACAATTCAAATATGTGGATCATGGATTCCAATTTCAAAGCTTACATAGAACATATTTTATGGTCTCAATTTAAGAGACTATTTTTTTTATTGGCTGCTAATTACATACTGTTTCTTAAGGATTTTTTGAAATCAAAGATGCAGGACTGGATATCCAATGGTAAAATTAACAAATGTATCAAATAGCCTAGCAAAATTAACAATTAAAAATAATAATTAGTAATAAACGTAAAGAGAATAACTTTAAGTTAAAAGAAAATAATATAAAGATAGCTTGTCCAGTAAGTTGGACAGATTCTACTTTAGAACTTTATAAAACAACATCAATCCATAGTACTCATCCTTACATGGGTAATATTATATTTAGGGTTTATTTACAACGCATTTTTTTCACATATACGTTTTTATTCGGTTTAATGGAAGCTGGATATTGACCACATCTGGGATTAACAAAAAAACAGTCGCAATGTAAGCGCGGCAAATGAAAAAAAAGTTTAAAATTCCAGGTGGCAAAAAGGTGATAACAGAGTCATCGTGCTAACAAAACGAAAAACTACAAAATAACTACACCCACGCAATACACATTATGAATCCCATACAGTGTATTATTATACAATATATAATATTTGCTATTTTTAGGGCGTATTTATTTATGCTTTTGTCCTGAACGGCAAAAAACAATGTGGAGCTGAAACAGTAACGTGAAAGTAAAGAAATGCACAGAGTATTGATTAAAAATACATTTAGCCATACAATACTCTTTTTTCATTACTCAAATGATATCCAAGCTTGGGAAATTGATGGAAACGTCAAATCAAACGATTAATTTTTCAACATGTTTCGTTTTTTAAATATAATGCGGTTGAAAACAAACTTTTCACTAATATTTCTTGCCACACGTAACTGCGACCACAGCGCTGTCATCTTCTTTGCGGTAGACAGCAGAACTGATAAATTTGACAAACATTTATATTTGATTTAATTGAAAGTATTATTATGTAAAGTATTAAATGATACGCAGTGATATTTTCGTTGTTTTATACGACGAGTATCTAAACTATACATAATATCCAACGAGACCGATAAATAAAGAAAAAACAATGGCATACTTAAAATTTATAAATTAAAATAGAGAAACGACAGTTACATATTCCGCTTCACACATAATAATTGTTATATTCGCCCTAATGGCATAGCTACCACGGACCAGTTAAAAAAGCAGTTGCTCCAGGCGCACGAATCTTGGATCGAGAGCAAAATTAGAAAGGATTTACCTAAAGAAAATTAATTATAATATTAAGCGCGTGCTAAAAAACGAGACAACATAAGTTTGTAAAGGAAGTCAGATTACATCGATTAAAAATCTAAAAGTTGCCAACGTATTATTATACATAGATTTTGTATCAAAAACAAGAGGACGTATCGATTTAAATTGCTGTATGTGCATAATGTGTAGCTACGCCAATGATTCGTCCATCTCTCGTTATGTGCGGTCGATCCTCAGCATTATGAAGATGAAAGAGACAAAATTTACACACCCCCTCCCACTCATTAGCTGCTTGTTCCATATCATCGCTCGACCACTTCGTCTCCAGTATTACGAACTTAAAAAGACATTATTCGAGCCAATTACCGCGGTAATATTGTGTTAATAATGCATTACTGCCCTCATATAAATTTTCGCGAGACCTGCGGAACCCTCCCCACCGCGCCGCCACTGATTCCAATTAAGATATAATGAGATAATGAAGGTCCCTTTCACCCACACTACGAGATAATGAGGGAACCTTTTACTCGCCGCGGACGGCACTGAATATTCGCAGACATGCGATACAAGCAATGGTTCTAAATATATTCATAAATGAATTAGTTTTATTTTTAAATAAAATATATTTTTTTAGTATCCCACATCATAAAGCACACACGTTACATATGAAAAATATTCGCCTCAGCGACTGAAAATCACTAGACACTGGAGATCACTGTTAAAGTATAGAAGCACGTACAGAAGAAGTGTTCAGCGAATTGTTGATAGAAATTCCAGTGGAAAATCATTCGCCAGCTTTTTATCATTTTAGATATTCTATAGACACATAGATATAGTAAGAGAGATAAGAACAAATGGTGAAAAAATATTTTCGGTGTTTTGAATCGCTTTTTCTAAATTTATTCATACATTATATAGATTTTTGTTTCTCTCTACAAACTTCGTTCACCCCTAGCTGTCGTTTTTCTCCTAAGTATGCTACAATGGTATTTAACATAATAATATTTCGTCCAAATATAAACAAAGAAATCAATTAACTACATGCGTTCGATTATTTGTTCAGTTGATCATTGTCCATATTTCGGCGACCTCTAACAAGGCGCATTTTCTAGTTATAATAAATGAGTATTAAAAAAATGCTTTACTGAAAACATAATTATAATAAAACATCAATGTTTAATTTACAACCATATATAAATATAAAATATATTGTTTTACTTTTAGCATGATTGGCGAGTATAACGAGTGGTTATTTTTAGATAAAAATTGCGCTTACTAAAATATTTTTTAAATTTAGTTGCAGTTTGAGAAGTCAGAACTGCCATATCATCATCAGATTATCTTGTAATTATCGTATTATGATACTTGCCCACTTAAATCTTTATCATTGATAGTGTCACAAATGCTGATTAATATAATGTATTATTTAAGCATGTGTAATTTCTATAATTGTTTTTATACAACTGTAATATTTTTATTTTAATAATCACAAGCTTTGTAAAAATGCACATATCAATGACAAATTGGCTGCATGAAACTAACCCTGGATACTGTTACAAATTTTATAAAGGTTATATGATTTGAATTTGAAAAATACATTATTAAAATCTGCGTCCTTAATCATTTAAGTAAATATTTCCAATCATCGCAGTTCAATTGATTATCGTGAAGAATGACAAATGTATTTATTTTGTCTGGAGATAAAACGGCGCATAAGCCGAAATAAGCACTTTGACTTCAGATTATAAATCTTCTTAATTTTTTACTGGTTGTAGGGTTTTGTCGTTAAAGTCTGTTAATTTGATATCGTAGAATCCCTTACTTGTTTCTGTAGCGAATTAAAGAATGCTAATCACATTCTCCGGAAGCATCCTCATAATTTAGTTGAAGAGAAACAACTTTGTTCGACCAGTTGCACATCACGGCCTAATTTTTACGAAGGTCGAACTCTTAGCATAATTTTCTGAATTAATATTCGTTTTAACTCCCTAGCAACTGGCCTATAGGGCAAACAAACATATATTTTATACCAACTATCCATACTTCTTCAATTATAGTTTTTGGAAGACAACCAATCATAATTAAAACTCAGTCGTATTGCGTGAAATAATGGAATAAGCGTTCACAGTATAACGTGGTCAATATTGCAGGAACACGTAACTCGATTTATTGCCTTAGGTCACTTTGTAAAATATAGTTTTATTTTTTGTAATTTCTTTTATCATTTGCATATGTTCATAAAACATGTACAGTATAATATATGTGTTAATGCAAAAATGTGCCAATAATACAAAAGATTGCAAATACTTTACAAAGTGGTTTAAACCAAAAAACTACCTTCTAAATTATTTAAAACTGGTAAACTTCCATATGTGAGATCACTGTTAGCGACCCAGGTTCCGCCTTTCGGCATCTTCAGGCTATATTATATGTGGGCAATGAGTAAACATACGAACATAAAAAGTTCCGTATTCCTTCAATATTGACGACGATATACTAAGGAACGTTACTATTTTTGTTGTTGGGTTGTTGGGGGTTTTAGAGTGGGTTTTTACTTCTTCAAAAAAAAAATCTTCAGTGCAGCGGCGTAGCTACCGAAGAGTAGTTCTAGCATGCTGCTCCAGGCGCTCAAATCAAAGGGGCACAAGTAAATGAAAGCTAGTGCAAGAGGAGTGTCGGATTTTATTATAGGCGAAACCACGCGATTTCGGGGGAAGTGCGAAATTTGAACTTCAAGATAGCACGAGACCTAAAAAATATCAAAACGAGAAACTATTTTACATGCTCCAGGGCGCTAAATTTGTAGCACCCCTACTAAATTCGGCTACTAAAACTGCATTCTACCAAAATTCCTTCTTCCTCTCTGAAGAATGTGACCAGCCTATTTATGACAACTGCTCCATTTTGATATTATAACATCTGGCTCACAATGTAGATTAGTGACACTGTCAAAAATTGGAAAACATATTTCTTAAAAATGTATCGCTCAATATTATGTCTCCTCGATAACGCAGAAGTTAGCGTGCGTATCTACCAATCCTGGGTATTCAAGTTCGATTCCCACATCTGTGGGATATAAAAAAAATCTAAAAATTCAGGACTGGATACCCATTGAGTTGAGCAATTGTCTGAGAAACAATTCTCGTAAAAAAAACATGTCAAGACGTCTTCACACTGCGGAGATCTATATACTCCACTTTCGGGATGGATATCTTCACACTGTGTAGAACCATATGCTCCACTTTAGGAGCGAACATAGTATTAAAAAATGTACTTCAATTTTCTAGTTACGAAGTGCATGGTGTCCATTGTTTATTCAATGAATATCTATATTCAATTATTATCTATATCGCTGATTGGGATATATGCATATCATTTTTATTATAATGTAATAATAATAAGTATGGATTAAATCAAATATTTTTCTTTTGTAGCTATGTACATTTTCTTTATTTTATGTTTATCTTTAGTCGACATAAATTCCTTGTCATTGAAGTGTTTCTTCTCCATTCAATATGGCAAATATACCTAAAATACTGGTCTGGAAATTCTTTTTTATACTTTTAATCAATCAGTGCTCCACAGAATGTAATTATAGCAATTGTTAATTCAAATTTTATATTTCACTTGTTACATCTTCATTGACCACTCTGCAGTCTGCACTTTTATTGCTTTTCTCCAATAATACTGATCTTTTCTGCAGGTATGCCATAACAGAATTAGTTTAAACCAAGTCACCCATGTGTCAAAATTGAGTATTGATTAAACTTATATTCAGTATCATAACATGGAAATATACCATGTTACTCATTGTTATAGCTTAATATTAAGTATTTGTTGAGATATGAACAAACTCTTCTTTGCTAGTAACAAAAGTATTAAATATGCACTAGAATGAAAAATTTTAATGAGTTTTTGTCAAAAGAATATAATGGTGACATCGTTTAAACCAATTCTACTACAACGGTATTTTAAGTGTAGATGCAAAAGGTGCACAACATCTGAGTCTAGAAAAACGCAGCAGAAAAGTCTTAAGTACTTAAGACTTAGTACAACGGCTCTCAACCTTTGCTCGGGCTATGGCCCCCTTTTAAGTTAAAAAAAATTCCTCTCCTCCCATTTTTTTAGGTCTCGCTCTATTTTGAGATTTCATTCGTTCAGAATTTTTGTTCATAATTTCTACTTTCGTGCCTAGTAGACGGTGTAATGTATATCGCCTGTGCTGCCACAAAAATTAATTTTTGTTTGTGTCTCCATTGAAGATCTCTGTGGTCCCCGGTTGAGAATCACTGTGTTAGTAGATCATTAAGATCTGCTCCTATCTTTTTGTTTTTAGGATTTCATTTCTTCTTCCTCATTATTTATTTAT
>JAGVSQ010006043.1:0-16881 GCA_022683975.1 Rhyacophila evoluta
TTTATGCCTTAATAGGCAACAAAATATACAAAAATGAATATTAATTCGGGTAAAGAATTTATGTAAAAAAAATTATAATATTTTAATTACATATCTACATGATATTTCGCAGATACTATTGATATTACACAAAATACAGTCACAGTCAGTGTGGCATCTAGTATCGCAGAGATAGCACAGTTGACACCAGATTTTCGACATGTAAAATAGTAAATTAAATAATACATATTAAAAAAAAAATGTAAGAATTCTATAATAAATATTTTTTTCAAGAATATGATCCGATTATTTAATTTGCAATTATGCCCGATAATTCGAATACGGATTATTACAATACATTGGTACCTCTATAAAATATATATATATATATAATTAAAATAGTCAACATCATAAAACTACGCATTATTATAATTTTTCATAAAATAATTCATTAGCTCAATAAATCAATATTCTCATTTCATTACGTATATTGCTATATATACGCAATGTGGTGTCCATATGCTCCACTTAGGGAGCGAACATAGAAGAAGAAGATTGTTATATAGCATAAATATCTACTCACTAATCAATCAATAAAGATTAATTAAACTAATTAGCAGTGACAAGTTGGTTGTACAGTTGCATTGTATACGATACACCAAAAGCTTTGAATCCATGTACACTGCAATAATGTTTACTCGAGAAATAGTCAGTGCGTACGAAGAGGGGCACTACAAAAAATCTAAAATATTAAGGTTAGGGTAAATTAAAATGTTCGTGTACGCTATTTTGATATAACATATAAAAATACTTATCGATCATTGGCAAAATTGTAGAACAGATCACTTGAATTTATTTTAAATAGTCGAACCAGCCATACCTTTAAAGTGGTGTTTTTAACTATTTAAGTTGTACACCATTGCCAGACAGGTCTACTGTTTTTATTTAACGTATTCATTATATTCCTAAAATACTATACAAAGAACAAAATAATAACAAATACGAGACATACAAAGTGAAGTTAGGCCTCGGAACAAAAGGAAGGAGTGCGGTCATCGTAGCGTGAAATTACCTTATGATTTGATCGGGCAGTGAACATACCGAAGTACCTACTAGTACTTTCAGAACCTGGAAGGGAGTTGTTACCTACGGTCCGAAAAGCCAAATAATTACTCCGAAACAACAGTTTCTGATCGAGATAGAACATGGATTAAACTGGGGTCCGGTTTTCCAATTTACTTTGCATTTCCCAACAACAATGTCGGTAGATGACTACATTATATTGAAGATAATTCTAAAATAATGGTTTTATTGGCTAAGTTTAGCCATAATTATTTATTGTACGGATTTGAGACTAAAAAAATGAATCACAGCGGCCATTTGATACATAAATAACGCATTCTTTGTTTAATGGAGAAATGTTGACACATTTCAACAATTATGTTATTAGTTATTTATTCACCCCCGTATTATTCATTTCTGCGCCTAAATCTACAGTAAAAAGAGTTGTGCATTTTCACCATGCCTCAATTTTGGAATATGGATACGCAATAATAATAGTAATCGATGTGTTATATTCATAATGCCTTGGACGAAGTCGTGTGGTCTTGTATATGCTATGGGCTGTGGGCTGATGAAATATCCCATTATTAATATTCTTTGTACTAGGTTGTGAGTAATTACAATAAAAATGCGTAGTGAAATTATCGATAATCTCGAAAAACCAAACCGTTGCATATACATAAGAGAGAAAACTAATCCCGAAAAGAATTAAGCTTGTTTGTTACATAAACTGTGCAAACGAATGCTTAATTGATATAATTTTTGTTTTTTCAGCAATACGTGAGCGGAAACATCCACTTGGATGAGAATATGAAAGAGTTTTTGGTCTGGAATATATATATACCAAAAACGATGTTACAATTTTTACCAAAACAATGAATTAAGTATTTATATTAAAGTCGATCAGTTGTATGAAGTAGACAACATATTCTAATTTGGTTCAGAAGGCATTGTGCGACTCTCTCGTCTAAAATTCAATTTCATATTATCAAACAATATTCACAAAATAATTCAAGTAATACTCGTACTATTCTCAAAAGCACTGCTTTGTTTGGCAATGTCACACAACATTGTCCAATTACAGAAGGTTGGGGCACTAAATTTGATTAAAACGTACTAAAATTGATTAATATAATTAATTATTAATACGCAAGATTTCTTTGTGTACTAATAAAATAATTACCAAAAGCAGCCATCAAGTTCTATAAAAGTAGTGTCCTGAATACGACAATTATAATTGGCTCAGTATCACCATTTAATTCCGATGCATACATATTTACTTACTGATATTTATAAATTATAATAAAGACACTTTTGAGTTTATATTAAATTCCATTCAGGCATTCATGTCAATATTTAAAAAATAATTTTTGACAAACTCGGAGCCGGATCGGTATGGTGTGGACTTTGGAACCAAAGATTTTCCGTTTAAATGTGAGTTGCATAAAAATGTAGGTGTGAATACTATGAACATTTTAAAGCAAAGGTATAGGATCCATATTGTTTCACGTTTACAGTGGTCACGAGTAAAATATAGTCAATCGCTGGTAATATAAAACTTATTATACGTACCATAATGCACAGCCAAGGTAGTTGTAGTCTTCCCAATTAACTACGCTAACTATGGTAGCGTGCGCGCCTAGCATTCCGGGGAATGCAGGTCCGATTCACCATATGTCAGATTTTACAAATTTTAAAATTCAGGACTGGACGTACATTGGGTTGAGCAATTGTCTGACAAATAATTCTCATGAAAAATAATCTGTCAAGAGGTCTTCACTTTGGGGAGATCCATATATATACTCAACTTTCGAAGTGGATATCTACACACTATGTAGATCCAAATGCTCTACTTTAGGAACGAACGTGGTATAAAAAAGGGTAGATATAACTCATATCGACCTAGCAGTTATATTATTTTCATGGTAAAATCTCATGCGAATTTATACTACTACTAAAAGAAACACTAACTATATTAATACATAAGTAAAGAAATCTCAACGTACTAGCACAATCAAATCCCATGAGGCCGTTTTCAAAACGTGTTGCAATGTAATACTGTGCCGAGAAAGATATTTTTATTGTAGTGGTCACAGTATTGCAGTTGTTCAGACAATCAAACAATTCCCGAGCATGTTTTAAATTCTGACAAATAGTTGTAGAGCAGCCACACGTAGAGACAGATAGGTAAGACCTCAACGGTTAAAATCAGATTTAGAAATGAAGAACTAGTTGTGCAAAAAATATATATGTTTTATTAAACCCGATAGATTTTTTTTACTACATACATAATAATAGATATATTTTTTATCTGATGTCTTATGAAATAGAATATTATATTGCTGCTGTTTCATATCATGCTAATATTACCGTACTTTTAACGTTGACGTCAACTAGCTTTGAAATGGTATTTCAAATAAAAGACGGTAGTTAATAACAATTATGTAGATATGCATATTTCTTAACCTGTTCATTGCCAATATAGAAGGTTTTACATGTCTCGTTTTACAGTTTATTACGATACTATAAAATACACATACATGTAATGTCGCGTTAATAGTCAATTGGGCAAACGCGTCTATGATATTACCCAATACTGATTTGAATATGGCAAGATCTTCTCGATCTGTTTTTGTCGTATTCATCAATTTACACCTCTAAATCTGTAAATTTACAAAGGTCGAGTATGGGATAATATAATGAAAGTGTTTTCAGCCCTGTATCAACTTCTTAATCCAGAACTATATACATAGTTATACTAGGAAAGTGTATTTTAAAGTGATCTTATTAAACATAAACTGTTATAAATCTACATGAATAAAAATGTAAATGTTCGTTTGTTCAAAATCTTGAATCTCTGAAGTTCTTCACTAATTGCTTTGAAATTTTGACACAACGTTGCATTCGAATACGCATGTATTTTTATACACATACTCTTATATAGATCTCACATCTGTGACAGGTAAAAACATGCTTTTTTGACAAACAGCACCATTTGACCAGAAAGCCACAGCAACGCGTGGCCGGGTACAGCTAGTTGAAAATAAAATGTTGTATATATTACAGGTTCAATATGGAACCAGTAATCGCGTTCTATATATATTGCAATCGTATGACAACTTCGTGAAAATTATGAAGAAAAAAAGAGCTGTATAATATAAACATCTATAAATTTTCAGCAATATGTTTCTCATATCATACGTTAGATGCCGAAATATGAACGTGTGGTGTATTTCAAATAAGCGGTTTACCTGTATTTAAATTTTACAAACCTCATTTTTTAAATACGATTAAAAGCGTTGCCGCGTATTAAATTTACGACAGCCAACAATAAAGAGATTATTATGGAAACCGCGTGAAAAATACTCCCAAAGGTAAATCCCATTGGCGAGGAGGTACACTCTGGCAATACCTTGTACAATATAATATGTAGTACATGGGAGCAGAGCAAAATATTACAAAGGGCGCCGGGCTTAGCAATTTAAGTCCGTAATATTATACAGAATTCATACATCGATGAATATACCGAGGGCTTTTCGCAGCAAACTTCAAACGAAAAATAATGACAAAACATATTTGTGCACATGCACGGAAATGGTCGTAAGCATTCAGAGTCGCTTATTAAATTGTGGATTTCGGAAGCGTAAAAACTATGATGAAACGTAGTTTCGAAGTTATCTTCACCACATTCGTCATTAGTATTTATACAAAATTTGTAATTCAATCAACATATTTGATATTTATTCTGTAACGAAGTTCTGCGCTGATAAGTTTCCATATTTGTTGATATTGTTTTAAATAGCGATACGATAATTTATTTTAGATACATTACATTCTCGGCGCATTAGTTCGACGGTAGAAAGTGTTATTTTTGACATTTAAAAAAACCGCACACATGTATGTGCCACATGTCATTGTGTTAATTTGACATTTGTGGTACACCAAAGAAAGAAATTGTTTTATAACAATAAACCAAAAAATGCAATCGTTGTTTCATTTTTTATAAAACACATTAGGGGGCTTACATTTTTTTTATTTTATATGTGAAGTGGATTATGTATGAAAGGCAGCAAGCCAATTGAGACACCGATAAAAAAATGCAACGTTCCCGTTAGAAAGCATTGCGGTCAAAAAAAAAGTGGGGCAACAGGAGTTGGGCGAGATGTCGCCGGACGCTTATTTCGTTTTTATTAATCGTCCCCGGGCGAACGGGGTTAATAATCTGTCCTTTGAAACTTTATTTATTGTCGTCCGAGATCAGCAAATAAATCGGTCGCTTCGAATTCTTTCATTTTTCATTAAAATAAATGTCAAAGTGGGGGTTGTTTTTTTCCCCCCAGGTAAACAGCGCAGATATTTCGCTCTTCTGTCGTTGGAACTAATTTGCGGATCGCAAAAGGGGATCAGGGGGAAGTAATTTATCTGATTCGCGACGAAATCCAATTAGTTTATTTCATTGATTAATTACAGCGGAAATTGGTTCACAGCTCCCTAGTCTTGAGCATACAATAATTAAGAAAATGAGAGTAGGCGATACTTTTCTTCGAAGCAAAAATCACCGCTCGTTAGATGTAAGGAAAACCATTCCCATGGGACAAATTGAAGCCGTGAAGGCTGCGATTCCATAGAAGTGCTATAATATATAACGAAATGATCCGAAGTTTATCCAACAAAAGTGGTTTAAAAATCACGTAATATATTTACTCTATCTAATGGATTGTTTATAAAAATTTTATTTCTATCGTATTCATGCATGTGAGCGATATGTAGCCAAAATTGAGAATTCTACTGAGTATATACTATGTTAAATGAAACTGTCATTAACAATAGATGCAGGGATACATAACTATGTTTAGATAATGTTAAGTATGCTAACACATATATAAAAGTGATAGTTGATATCGTGTTCCAAAATAATGAATTATATTTTGTCAGTTAACAAAATAACTCTAAATTTATTATTAAAATAATTAATATTGTCCATTGTAAATAGTAATCCTTAATGTGAATACAGCAATAATTATTTTACGAATATTTACTAACTTTTATTAATGACCTCTATCTGATTTCAACGGAGACATGTAAATGAATGTAGTTGTATATTATGATATGAGTAGTATGTTGAAATAGCTAAAAAATTCACCACGTTCTTATGTGAAAAGGGTTATTAGTGTAATATTACATTTATTGTCATTGCTAACACTGATATTGATTGGTGATATTATTGATGAGAATAAATCGGAGTTTAATTATTTGAATTAAAACAAAAAGTTTACTAGGCGATTCTCCGATTAAACAAATCGCACATTTAGTGTATACTATCGGTTAGGAGAGCAAAAACGGTAGGGCGAACGAACATTACTGAGGGAAAAGTAAGCAGCAAGCTCTTGCACGATTACCCGGAACGGCGTGCGATGCCGTTCCTAACAAAAGTGATCCCTGCCAAATAGCAATGCGAGATGCAGGAACGAGCCAACTTCGGAATAACAGTGAAAAAACACTATCCGAGCTGTAGTTTGCACAAATTCAAATCCAATATAACCACGCCATAAGGACGGTTCGATACTATTGTAAAGAATCGGCAGAATGTCAAACTGTAGGTGCTGCATTGGTATCTAACGAAATTATTTAATTTACTGATAAAGTGATTTATAATTAAAAGAAAAATCAAATATATGGCACCTGTCATGGAGCAATAATGTGCAAATAAATTATGAGGAAAATGACGATACACAAGACTTTTTCGCATATTTCGTTCACGAGAAATTTGCAAATAAGATTAATATATCGTAGTTTTTTAATGTATACAGTAATTATAAGTATACTGAAATACAAATGTTTGCAAAATTGTAATTTTGTATACTTAATTATTCAACCATTAAATTGCACTAAATTAGTGTGACATACACATTATTAAATAGTTGGCAATTTTTACTCATAATACCTTACCAAAGTTTGATTGATGTATACATTTACAATCTAATAAAGTTGAAATTATAAAAAGAAGAAATATTATTTCCATCAAATTTTGTTTGGCAAAAATGAGGAAAAAAATGCAAATTTATTCAGTTATGGGTAAGAAAAATTAATATCAGAAAACCACTTGCAGTTGATTCATTAAAAAAATCAAAAAGAAATGAAAAAAAGCTGAAATAACGTTGCACAAACACAGTGAGAGAGCTAGCTAGCAGCCCGCACATCGGAACAAATAACAAGTTCGGAGGTAGAAAGATGAGAAAAATAAAAATCGGCAAAGAATGAAGCGCCTTCTTTTATCTTTTGTGCTATTCATGCCCCCGTGTTTGGGTGCCTCTTTTGGATTGGCAAAATGGGCTACGTACAGTGGTGCGCGAGCAATTGATAGGTTAATTAATAGTCTACCGTCAAAAATGACGATGAAAAAACTCATTGGTGCAGCCCATTGATCTGTAGATAAAATATCTACGTTTTCACTAAAATTCCCAACATTTTTTAATTTGTCCACAATGTGGGATCGGGACTAGAAAAATAAAATTAACGTACGATTTCTTATATAAGCAGAAATGTGTGATACATTAATACGCCTACGAGTATATCAAATTACATATCATTCGATTATAAAATCAGTCAACAATAAAATAAAGAAAACGGACATAATTTTGAAAAGTTTGTTTCCGGTTGTAAAATATAATTTTGTTTCTAATGTTTTCATGATTATGGTGGAAATCAAATTTGTCCTACAAAATTTTAGAAGTTATTAGGCGATCAAGTATGTATTTGGCGATGTATCTGTGACGCCACTGGATACTCTATTCCCGCCCCGGAAACTGTGAGAAACTTGACCTATTTATTTACATCTAAAGGGATGATGAAGAGGATGTTTAATTGTATTCGGAAAGAATTACCTACATATTTATGAACGCCTTCGAATGAAACCAGATACCTTACCACCACCGATAGTTTCCCTTAGTATTTTGGAGTTTGTTTGGACGACCTATATTGATTTCGTTTGGCTTTATTGCGCTAAGTTTGCCAATACGCTCTCCTTGATCGAATATTTTGTGGACAACGCTTGCGAATTTAAAAATACGTCAACAATACGGGAATCACGATATGAACGTAGGAATATTCGATATTTTTATTATATATACTATTTTATTTTAACCTTAAAACAGCAAAAATACAATCGGAAATAGATGTTAAAAATACATGATAGAGTGAAATAAATTTAACTGTAGTCACAACGAACAAACGGTTATATTTAAATATATTTTTTTCACAGACCTGTACCATACAGTGGCATACGCAACAATAATAATAATAATGAATAAATACTGAACTTCTGCATTATAAAAGAATACATTTCGTATGTGGTTTAAATTCTTGTGTTTAATCCTAAATGGGTGTAGAAAAAATCACCGATTTGAAAACGTCAAGCTTCGCATAATTAGACGCATTACAATATAATACGCAATGGCGAAATAATTATATCAACTTATAATTGAATTGTCAATGTAAAAGAAATATTTAACCATTTTAAAATGGAAATCTAACAATTTTAATTCGATTAATGAATACCTACCCAAACATTAAAAAAAAAAACACCCGCTGTCAATATTTAGGCTGACTGATTGATAAAAATGTGTAACGATCAATTTTCAACAATTTTTATTCGCTATCAAATAAAATAACGGTGAAATTCATCCGAGTTTTTACACAAATGAGCATTTACGGAGTTACCCGACTGAAGTAAAATGAATTGGTTAAAATAAAATCTCTCGCTCTTCACAATCCGGCCGATGGAAATCAGATAATAAAATTTGGAATGAGATATGGCGGAGGCATACTATTAAGTAATAATTCAAGAGTTAGATGTTCATTCCGGCAATCGGAAACGTGACCTGAGCATCACTTCAATCAGTGGTAATGTGAGCGAGACCGTCAAAACGCATTAGGGACGCAAAATCTAAATTTATTTCGTTATATGCAACCAGTAATAATTATTGTAATAAAATCAAGATTCTAGAAAAATTCATACATATGAAAGTAATTTCATTAATTTTTCAAAGTGACAATCAACTTAACTCAATCTATTTAAAATTTGATATATCAGAATATTGCAGATAGGCGTTGTATTGAAATAATTGAATTTAATGAATGTAAATTTAAGAAATGTCTAAGCCAGAAATAACTTAAATGTGCATGTAGGATTGACTGCACATGTTAAATAACTAACATATCTTTTGGACCAAAAGCAATCGAGAGGTTAGAACTCTCACGTTGGGTATGTAGTTGAGGTTCTTCTCATGATGTAGTAATTTACCGTTGCTTCTTGATATTGATATAATTACCTAGCTTTGTGCATTAAGATATTTTCAACTGATTACAAAAAAACATTATTCGTTTAAATTTTGTTTGGATTTAAAAAAATATGATTCGAATATCAAGAAATAACAGTTACAAAATAAAGAATGATTCCAACCAAAGACTATGAAGTGGTAGTTTGATATGAAAATATTCCTTGATTTATCATTGAGGGCCACGGACTTTAATGACGACGTTATTTTTATTAAATGTCTATCAAATAGCTTGCTCTTTTAACATAATTAATAGCCCTTTAAGAACCCTCAAAAGACTCGACCTGATGTCGAAAGTGACGAATAACTGCTATAAAAGGAGACGAATGTGCACGCATTAGTTCCTGCAGCGAAGGTTAGACCGACTGTGTAACTGGGCGGACTGAAGTGCATATCGTTCGGCATTGCATGTATCCTGGTTTCCAAGGAATGCATATCAGCTTATTAATGGTCAGTATTAAGTTGAAATCGTTTAAACCCGTCAGTATCGTGAATTTGGTTTTCTTTTTACTTTTTATACTTAGTATAACACAAATATATTACGTATATTGTACTAGTTGACGTTAGCTACATAGTGAGAAAATACTGATTTTCACTTAGGCGTTGAAAAATGTTTCAAGCGGCAAAAAAAGAAAACCCAACAAAGACATCCACATTACTCTCGGCCTTGTAGTCTATTATTCAACGTTCACAATTCATTCTTCACACGTGCCAGGAATACCTGTACAGCATTATCCATCACGAGATTAGAGTCCGGGGAATCGATTCGCCCAATATAAAAAAATAAATATATCGAAATTGGGGTAAATTTTGGCGCCCGCTGCGTCGTTGGATGGTTAAGCACCGCCAGCGATGCGGATAGCTCACGGTTCGAGAGGGTGTGGCGGGTAATTTATACCGAGAAGAATGAGCGCAGGACGAGAGACCGCGATAGTAAGAATGGAATGAAGTGAATACCTTCGATATGCTCTTGCCTGAGTTTACACATAATACGAATAGAATTCTGCTACGTATCAAATAATTTTGTTGTATTAGTTACATGAGTACTAACGCAAGACAGAGGCGTACGGAACCCGATTCTTTATTATATCCCTAGAGCAAGTAAAAACAATTGAAAATGTAAAGAGACTGGGAATACAAATCCCCGAAAAGAACTAAGTGTGAAAATGTGTTCGCTTTAGACAAAAGGTAAAGATTTCACAGATAAAGAGGGTTGTATTTTTTTAAATCACTGAATAATAATATAAATAATAATACAAAATAAAAATAATCTTGTTTAGACTAAAATATGTGTATCATATAAAAAAAAACATATGTTGATAATTTTATCTTCCCGAATGTGGAATATTAATATAAAGTCATTCATCAATTGCGAGAAATTCCAGACGAAGTTTTAAAAAATAGATAAATAATTTTATTTTTGGATTATTATCAGCATATAAATAATACCATCATCAAAATAATTAATATGATCATTCCATATCTTGAAGTCTAATACCAAAGTTTCCATACGATGCGTTTGTATGGACAGACAGAAAATTCATAGTACATACTTACGTTTACAAGCAACGTATAAGGAATGTAAGTGTCGGCATTGAAGGTTTCTCAATTTATAAATTGCGCAAGGGGGTTTTTTAACCGAGGCTACGTACTGTGAAAATCATGTTAATTAATATGAAATCGTATCATCAATAATAAAATATTATATAATAAAAATCTAATTTTACCCCAAAACGCCGAAAGTAATATCAATAACATTCAACATAATATCCATACAGTTGTTATCGCCATTTGTTACTATTATTACTTTTATTATATATATGCATGTACATTTTGGCTTGAGAATTGCATGGTAGGATTTCACAATAGATATTTCGGTCATCGTTTTAAAAGTATGTTTTCGCAAATAAGACATCCGCAGTTGTTTGCAAAATTTTCCACATAACGGACGCGTTTATGGCATCCACAATGATTCACCTTCCTAAGCTAGTCATGCAATGAAAAAACGTGTAATCATTTTTTTTAGGAAAACCGGTATTCCGTTAAGTATTTCAACGATATTAAGTCGTTCATTCCACACTAGCTTAAACATTTTTTTTTGTAATTTTTTTCTCAGTCAATTGTTTCCCGGGTAGCGTAGAGGATAGCGTGCGCGCATAGCAATTCGAGAAATGCGGGTTCAATTCCGAGATCTGTGTCGGATTTAAAAAAAAAATCTTAAAGTGCAGGACTGGATGCCCATTGGGTTGAGCAATTGTCTGACAAATAATTCTCGTGAAAAAATAATCTTTCGCGACGTGTTCACATTGCGAATATTCCAAATACTCCAATGTCAGAGTGGATATCTTCACTCTGTGTAGATTCATATGCTCCATTTTCAGAACGAATATGGTATATATATTTTTTAACAAAACAAGAAATCTTATCTGATTGAATCGATTTTACCGTTATACACTGAATTACGAGTATACAACTGGAATGTGTAGAATAAAGTTTGTGTCTCACCATTCTGAAATCTATCATGTGAATACCGATTTAACCATCTAATATCGGTTGGTGAGAACTAACGCAACGGGTGAATATGCAGCCTTATATAAATATCCTCTCGATTGCAGATGAACATAGATTTGAATATCAAACCATAACTTTTTAAATTATGTATATCATTTGAGAAACGCGGGGTTTTAGTGCCAGCTAATAGTTCATTTCGAGAATGCCATCCAATCCGATTGTTTTAGTCTTGTTTCGTAGTGTTCAAGGTATGGCTCGGCGGGTAGGTATCAAACCATCATGATTGTGGACCGTGAGCCAGCCAAGCGAGAGGAGGGCAAGGTAGGGAGGTAGGGGGTCGAGGCTCGCGAGGCATTCGACTCGTCTTTTGTGGGTGATTAACGCATTCGATATTATTCACGGACAATATGATGACGAAAGGATGTGGTATGAGGAGTGAGCTAATATATTAATTTTATTCATCGCAATTTAAAATTTTGGTATCTTTAACCTTTCTTTTGTATAATCAAGATAAATTCTGCGTATTTCAACATAGATTTATATAATTACATTACCAAATATACAAATAATATAAAAACACCGTATGGAATATTAAGAGAAAACCAAACACCCACTCTTAGTGACAAACATGGTTGATCCATCACATTCGGATCACTTGTGAATCATGTTTCTTATGACATCTATTTGCTCAACGTCAGATTTGTGAATTTTATGGGTGAAATTCGTGACATGTTTTAGTTTAGAGTATTTAGACGATACTAGAGTAGAATCTTTGTTTTCAGTGTAACATTTTTCTAATATATATATATATATCAGATAATTAGTGGCCGAGAAGTTAGTGTGCGCGTTTAGAAGCCGGAGATTGTGCGTTCGATTTTCAAGGATGCTTTGTTTTAAAAAAAATCAAACATAAAGAGCTGAATGCAGCAATTGGCTGATGACCGAGTGTCGAGAAAAAATGTGCCAAATATATATCTTAACACCGAAGCGGACAATGTAAAAAATAAGTAATTTTTAATATCATCAATACGACGAAGAATTAATTCCGGTAAAGCTTAAAAAACACTTAAATCATACCATCGTTTTTGTAACAACATAGTGTTGCAACAAAATACTTGTCGCCATTTCAGCAGTATTTTTTTATCTACGTATATCGAAATTGTATTTGTTGTGATTGGGATGTAACACAAAGAAATGCAAATAATTCCTGATCCTTTTCCCAGAAAATAATACAGCATGAAATAAAAATACTAATGAGTAATGACACACTATCCCGTACGTGAGAGTTGTACAAATTAGTCAAATAATGATAATACAAGCTACGTATAACAGCGTCCGGATAGCAGTTAAGGCCCTATCTCCTCCCATTTAAACGTCGCTGTTATTATTTTATTACATAGTCAGACATGAAGGCGCATTCATAGGGAAATGATAGAATGATGTTATGGTTTATTAATGTGAAGTATGTAAGCAACCGTCACACGACAAGTCGGACGATATATATTACAAGCTAGAAAAAATGAACCAGACACATAGTATTCCGTACATAGTTTTAAACTATAATAATATTACTGAATATCCGCGTATTCATGAACATCCATCGCCGCCTTAAATGCATTCAACTAAAGGGCAAGTTGATCGACGATTTTTTTAAAGACATATTGTATATATATATGTATATTATGTTATTTCGATGAATAAAATAATTATCAATAGAGATTGCTCTATCACTTCTACATATGATATTTACCTGTGTGGCTCTTGTAGAATCGAATGAAAAGTAACACTAGTTGGATACATATTTATAATATAAAAATTCTTACTTCATGGCTGAAGAAAAAAACTGACGATGAATTCAAGTCTTAACATATTGTATACAAAATAATTTCTTATCCAACACAGGAAAGATACAGAAAACACAGTGTATTTTATAATATTTTTTACTCGTAAGTGTACGCATTTTTTCAATCTTTCACAAACAGTTTGTCATATTATCTTACTGAAACCATATAAATCATGTAGGGTTAACCGAAGTATCAATGTACAAGGATGCGGCGGTTAGCAAGTTAGTACAGGATCAAGTTACACACTGTAGTTATTGGGTGACAAAATTTTAGCAACGCGAAATGTGTTCTCGGGGCTTCTTCGTCGGTTCGCATCTGCTGTGAAAGCACACATTGTAATATATTGATTACATCACCGAGTAAGACTGAGTAGTAATTAAATTTTAGCTTGACGGCCGATGACCCAATTGTTATGAGGTAGAAAGGAACTAAATTGCAGGTTACATTACTGACAAGACCCGACGGTGATTGAATTGAGATCTAAATTATATACGTCCGATTAGGTCGCATATGTTTAAAATTATTTAATGTTCTAATTTGCAATACATGTGCATAGCAACATTTTCAATAGCTTAATATTCAATGAACTCTACGATACTTATTTATTAAATAAAATGAAAACATTTTTTTCATCGTCCCAAAATGCAGGTTTAGAAATTGGCAAAGACAATTTAGTTTTCTTGAGCCTATACGATATATTTGAAGTTAGAGTGACTATGTCTTTGTAACTTATCGAATATGCCGCTTGAGTCATCAGAGATTCACATTTTCATCGTGTCTTTTCTAGTACGTTTTAATTGTTTAGTTTCTGAGGTTCTTTCCGTAAACTTGGTATTTCATGTTCTTCTTTCAAATTATTATATAACAAATATAGTACGCGTGGACAACAAATTCGTTTAAATTTTAGCGAAGAGTTTTTCAATACTTGGAAAAATTACGTCAAACACTCAATAGGTTTTTCGAGTCACAAATTAAATCTTGCAAATTAAGATCAGTGTCTAGTGGAGAGGGTACTTAATCGCTAAGATAATACATATTGATTGCACGCCAAATGTCATGCATTGAGTTTCAATAGTATTACCGGATCATAAACATGCGAGAAATTTTCATTGTTTACTTGATTGTCTTCAAAAATTGCCATACTGTTTACAGTATTATAATAATTGCTACACTGATTTACTCGTAAAGCCATACACTATTGCCATAATGACAGTGATTATAACTGGAGCATTATATTCTCATTCGTGTCATTTACAGAGTATTACGTTGATTGCTACATATTAGACCCAATGAATAATGGGCAGGTATTTGAACTCGGGAGAGTCATTGCTTAACGACGAACAGAATAAAATAACTAACCTCAGATTGTTGTACATTCAATGTAACTTTGTTTCTTAAGATAATACGTAGTATGTATAAGTTAATAGAGCGTGGCTTACAATGTGTAATTTGGTAATTGGATTATCGATAATGGAGTTTAATTGATTAATATTTAATGTTGAAATTAATATTGTGTGAAATTAAATTGTACCATTTTACTTAAACTTACACTAAAATAAATTTTATGACTAATATATGTTTATAAAATTCTCGATATCGGTAATGAGTGGGCTAAAATGATAAAGATGTCATTTAAACGATCAATTTGCGAGCATCAAAGTAACTTCATAAAAAACAAATATACATATATAGATGTAAATTGTCGGCAATTTTCTAGAACAGGCGAATATTTTTTTCCGTAATAATATGTTCCTTAACAATAAGAATATTCAACTCGA
The DNA here is from genome assembly GCA_022683975.1 of Rhyacophila evoluta. Taxonomy (NCBI): domain Eukaryota; kingdom Metazoa; phylum Arthropoda; class Insecta; order Trichoptera; family Rhyacophilidae; genus Rhyacophila; species Rhyacophila evoluta. The sequence continues at coordinate 15,511 of JAGVSQ010006043.1, forward strand.
AGCTATTCAAAATTTACACAATTCCAGAGGCCGTCTATATTTCACAGGGAGTTAATGTAAGGAATTAATTAAACGTATTTATTACTAATGAAATTTTTGTATTTGTAAGAACAAGGTAACGATGGATTGAAATATGAACATGTTAGAGAAATTTAAGCCAATTATAATTAAACGTCCCTAACTAAACAACTAAAATTAACTTCGTTGTTGTAGATTAACGATGTGGCAACTCTTTCGGGCTGTAAACATACTGTCATATATCACTCAAGCATAAAATTCGTAAAACTAAACGTGTCCCTGGCTAAATTTAATTGTATCAACAAAAAAATAATCACAGAAAGGCCGAGTCAAGTTGAGTTATCGTATTTAGTTTTAAAGTATTCACAGTTTCCTTAATTATAAAAAAAATGTTATTCAATGGACGTGGGCAGGTAAATATTCGCAGGTTGCCAACACGACTCCTAGGGACTACACGCATTTGTAATATTATTAAAATGTGCGAAGGAGTTCACAGGCGCATACTGACGAGACGAAATGCGAGCATCCATTTGATAGCGAGTGTGTATTCGCGTACGCGCTGGACCACAAGCAATTACTCAGTGGGTAGGGTTAGCGCTCTACTCGCGACCGCATTTTACTTAACACAAACATACATATTTCAAAGTTCAAATAGGTATTGTCCTATATTTCATCATCATCGGGGAAGTAAAGCACACTAGTACACGGTAAAACTGTAAATACTTATACATACGGAAAACCGACATTGTTAATACCTGGAATAGTTTATTATCATACCCAATATGTAAGTAGCAGTAGAAAAGAAGGTTTTTTTCGATAATTATAATTACTTAAACTTGTGTTTTTTTAATGAGTACAAATATATTTATGTATACGTATCCTCCTATAACCTCCCTATATCATCCAACACAAACTTGCGTAGTCAATACTAATAATCGGTCAATTGTGGGAAATTATTAGACCATATTAGTTGTCGAAAAATATTAGGCGATATGATACTAGAACTATATCATGAGAAAATATTACTCAGAAATTGTAGATTGGACCGCATGAATTCATAGTAGACATCATGACACCTGAGAAATTGACAACTTTTGAATGTTGAATATTGAAGAAGGATCATACACCTCTGGTCGCAAGAAATAAGGCTTGCTACACATGAAAAAAGGATGTGATTTATCCTAAAAGTTATCAGTGAGCAAAAAGTAAATTTAAAATCTAAATCGATTGATTAAGTGATTTGAAAAATTAAAGCATAATTATTTTCATATATATATAATCTCACCATAATATATATTAACTTTTTCCAAGCGCCACATACACTATACATTATAAACCAGAAGACATGGAGAA
>JAGVSQ010006044.1:0-16880 GCA_022683975.1 Rhyacophila evoluta
AATTATAAAAATAAAAATACTTAATCAATTATAAAACAACCTGTTAAACATACGTGTGAAAGTACAGTTACAGTATACAGTATACAAATACAGTTTTAAATAATTTAGAATGTCTATTTGTCATCCTTTATATCTATACGTTGAATGGCATAGGCACCCTGTTTTTCTATTAGTATTATGTTGTCTAGTAAGGTCTCCCCGATAACGTAGAGGTTAACGTGCGTGCTTAGCAATCATCGGAATGCGAGTTTGATCCCAACAACTGCCGGATTTTTAAAAATCCGAAAATTTAAGACTTTATTATTTGACAAGCAATCCTCGTCAGATACAATCTGTCAAGATATGTCTTCACAGTGCGGAGATCCATATACTTCACTTTCAGAGCAGACATCTTCCCACTGTGTAAATCCATATGCCCAACATTGGGAGCAAACGTGGTTAAAATATTTTGAACATGTTGTAATTTTTATTAAAAAGGGTGATGATTCCATATGATGAAATATAATTTCGGTTCCCCGTTCTTGATAATTATTATCCGGCATTTTATCCGCATAAGCACACTCCAGAGAAGCAGCTATCATTTATACATAAATAAATAGAATAATTAAGTAATTCAGATACAATATTAGATTTCGATATTTACTGGATTGTTTTTATATCTGTGAAAAAATAACAAGGCACTTAACATAACTTTCATAATTTATTATTAGAATTTTCATAAATTATTTTTTTCCACTGTGTTTGAAAGGGTTAAATTCTTGTCGTAAATAAAATTCGCCATAAATTATGTTTATCTGTAAACGCGTCAGCGTATTAAAAAAACTTAGCACCGCAACCATTTAATTTGTTTTCCTTTCTTTTTTATGACAGCCGTTCGTAAATTTCACGCTACGCTTAGCTTAGACTTCTGTAAATACTTACAAGAAATTTCAAATGATTATTACATTACTGAAAATTGGTCAAGTGACGTTTTTATCATCGAACTTTACATATGGTGTGACGTCAGTGACGTAATATTTAGCAATAATTTCTATCACACTTCTAGGATTTTTCCTTAATCTTCAATAGACTTTTTTCTAAATCTGTCACTTTCATATTAGATACAACTTCAAAATAATTAGTTAAAACAAAATATATTCTTAAAATTTTCTTCAACCATGTCCGCATCAAATGTGTTGCATGTGTATGTATAAAATTAGTGAGATTTAACTTTCACGGTGTCAATGCATTGGAAATTATGTTAACTTATTTTTAAATCGCTGCGGGATCTGAAGCCTAGACCTCCAGCGCCGAATCGCACACATCTAGCAATGGCCACCTGACTTATACTCATATATTAATATATAATATTACACTGAATTTGTAGAACGTAAGCGTAATTTAAGTCATAAAGACACTGAAAAGTGATACGGCTAACAATACATTACACTCTCAGAAGAACACTCGTATATCAAAATTGGCTATTTTTCAGGAAAGCAAAAACAAACTTTTTGATCCATATAAATGTTCTTGATTTGAAACATTATAGAAAAAAGTTTCTTCAAAGATTTAAGAATGAATATCATATCATAACACCAAAGATACCACTATCATGTTACCGAAGTACTCTTCTCCATGTTACATGTAATTCATTCTAAAAATAATAGAGTTTTGGGTATGTCTTGCTCAATAAATTTTGAAAGAGATGATTGATTCAGTTTTCTCTTAGGATAGATGGTAGTTTAACTGCATTCATAACAACCGAACGCAGTATACGAGAGTGTATTCTTAGGGTGCGACATGCAAGCTTACAAACATTTTACAATATGCAAATTTGTACTATGCTGGTTCTTCTTTTCATACCCAGTAAAAAGAGACTATTAGTTTTCAGCAGGCGAATTTAGTCTTGATTATTTGTATCAACTTCTATTGGGCGGATTGATTTATGAACTGACAGATAGGCGGCACGCCCTCTGACACATGTGAGCATTCTTCTCTTGGTAATATCCTTGTCCTAAATAAAACAAAGCATCAAACGTATATCTTTAGTATACAAATTAATTCCAGAACTTACTAATATAAAAAAAAACTTCACTGTAAGATCTTGCTACCTATAATGTAATCCTCTTTTGCTGTTAAAAACACACTTGTGCGAAATTGAAAAACGAATAAGAGAACCTGAAATTTCAGTATTCATTTACGTTGCAATTTTTTTGCCTAGATAGCCATCCATCGAAAGCAAGTATTGTATACCTATACATTACAATGTGCATTACCATGCTTCCTATTTGTAGAAATTATCAATATAAATGAAATACATCGTCGCAACATAATGCCCTCCTAAGTAAAAACACAGTACATATCCACATGGGGAATCTCACGCCAGATATTGTGTTTTTATGCATACGTATATATACGTACGTCATAATTATTATCAAATATTAAGTATTTATTATTATTAAGTCTTTATTATAATTAAATTCATATTATAATTACATTATTTCAGTGAATCCTCGATGTACGCTATTTCGCAAGTGTAAGGCCAAATGTAAAAAAAATGAAATTATAATATGTATGTTTTGTTTTATTATACCACACATTCATGGCAAACCTTTGATACCCTCATTTATTCAATCAACTCCGGTCGTCACTCCTGAGAAATATTCCTTAGATTTTTACTTTAGATTTATATATAGAGATATCTCCAAACAGTTTATGTAATTAATTCGTTTTTAATACTATAAAATTAGAAAGTACAATCAAGAATATTCCGATAAGTTTACAAACGTTTAATACGCTTTTAACCCTTCCTGCACTATAGTGTTTTTCTCGCTATAATTGGACAATAATTTATCGACATATTTAACCCATATTAATTCTATAATCTTCATTTAAAATAATACAGATACTGCAAAATAACATAACACAATAAAATAAACACGTTCAGCATAAATTTAATAAAACTACTACAAAAACGTAAAATACTAGATCTTACATAGACGCATAAGTATTGTACATACATCATTAGATTAATGTTATTTCAATACGATAAGATTTAAAAATATATCAGAAAAATTTGGAATATAAAAATTAAACAAATTTCAATGTTTTTAAAAAATGGAAAATATTAGCAGATATATTATTGAGGATGCCCATTCATAATATTTGATTTATAAATAAAGTCAATACTGCTGTGAAAAGATACTGTCATAAACGTGTTTCCAGCGACGGCAATGAAAGGGTTAATAAAATAATATTTTCGAAGCAGAGAATGACGTTTATAAAATACAAATTGACGCAGTTTTTAGTGCGAAATTGTAACTTCTTTTATAAATGAAAAAATGATTGATATCTTTTTTATATTACGGAAACATTTTCTTTTATAAAAATCATTTGGTAATGCTCTATTTAACTTACAATTTTGTCACAATAGCTGTCTAGACTGGTACGAAAATTCCGATGATTTTGCCACAAAAAGGCTTGCGCCGAGATCTAAAAGACGTGTCTATTTGTCAAAAAAGAAATACTCGGAACCGGTGGAATTTACGAATAAATTTACTTCTAACACCGTACAATCATTGGCTTGTATATTCACTATTGGTTATTATATTCACCTTCATCATTATGAATAGTCGTGGTCGGTTGACTTCTGGATAATCGCCACTTATCTCTTAAGACCCGATTAAACTACGCGAGTTTTCTATTAAGTCACTTGTTAATTTTTTCGCTACTACTAAACTCGTAGAATGGTAATTAACTCCAAGAACGGCGAATTGATTCTTACACTTATAGTAATTATTATTGGTGAATTTGGTAACATTGAAGCTTTGTTTTCTTTTTGCTGTGTACTTTCAATTAGTTTCATCAGTTCTAGATTTCATTGGAATTCATAAAATGGCATTCAATATTTTATCTACTATTATCACTTACTACTAATTACTATAATGAGACTGTACTCATGCATTCATAATTTAATTTATTTCTTCCTTTTAATCGCGTTCGCTGTGAATATATGAATGTTCATCACGCAAAAACTGATCTTGACAGATTGTTTTTATGAATGTTTAGTATCAAATAATTAGTTAATTTATTGGCAATTTATTGTATGAAGCCCACTGTTAAGCTACAAGCTGTATGGCAAATTCTTCTTAAATTGTTTTCTTTATCTTGAAAGTTTTCACTAATTTCCTTTTCCACTTGCACAAATTTGCCAGATTTTAAGCTCTTTTTAATCATCATTCTGTTTTTATTTTACTTTAGTAATTTCGGGCGGGATGATAATGAAAGAAAATTTCCCTTCCGAATATTTCCTCTCCAAATCGAAATATCTCATATACAAGACAAATAAACAAGAAACGAGTTCGATTTCACTCTATAAATCATTCGGAATATTATAAAAATCAAAGATAATCGAGCATAAGGGAGGCATAGTGCCATATTATAGTGCCTGACATTTTAAGTGTACAGTATATATCTGGGTCAATTATTTAAATTATTATCTGTCATTCAGATCAGTATAAAATGCGTATATTATCGATTTCACTAATCAGTAGAGTGGAGTTCTTTAAAAACGGTTAAATTCGCCATATTAATACGAGTATTATAATCTTTTTTGTCCTTAAATGCAAATACCATACGGGATGTCTCACACTTGAGAACTCCTAAATATGCACAAAATTATAGAAACAATGCTGGAATCGCTTAAGAACATTACATACTTTGAAAACCACAGTTAAAACTAATAGTACCCTTTTTACGGTCACATTCTTTAAACTTTCGGGTAGCATCTCGCAGTTAATAAACTTCCACTGTAAAATTTTACTAGTTCTGTATTTTCATAAAAGATTATACAAGTCAAGTAATAAATAAATTCGTTATGATTTTTTTCATATCGGAAAGCATAAGTATCCTACAGTCAATGATAAAAATAGATGAGTTTGGGTTGACTTATAAATAAAAGAAATCGAGAAGAGATGCCTTTCAAATCTTATTCAACTCATTTCTATTCAAAGATCTCTTGTTGAGACTTGTCCCTTGTTTTTTCAAACCGAAGTCACCAACGGAGTTTTCCTATATTGTTTGCCATTTCGATTACAATTCAAAAACTTCAAAACGGCCGATTGCATGTTTGAATATCGAACGAATTCTTATCGCAACTTCGACATGCTGAATATTCTATTCTAGCGACATTGTCGAATTGTCATTTCACCAATATCAAACTCGTGCTACCAATTTTTGTGTAATTTTATAAATGCACGAAGTGACAGTATTGGATATTATTATCACGTTGTTATAGATGGAGCCATAATTAGTAAAAGTGAAACCAGTTTTAGGATATATCCGATATTCGTTTTTGTTTACGTAAAGTCAAAGCTCGAACATTATTACGTTATAGCTCATACATTATAATAATTAAGTTAATCACAGATTATCAAAAAATATTTTAAATTCCGTAATAACTTCATACAAATTAATAAGTTGATATTATTTATTAACATTTCTATTATAAATGGTAATAATACATATATAAATAGATTAATTCGCCTTGTAATTGGTTTGGCGCAAAAATTGTATAAATATAAACTCAAAAAGTCAAACTTGTTCATATGACAAGTGAAAGTTGAAAAATAAGAAACCGGATATAGTTATTATATAAATATGGTAATATTACCATGAAAACAAACATCGAAAAACTTTTTAAATAACTGTAAAATTTAAAATATTTTGAAACACAATATAAATTTGAAAACGACTTAGGTATTAAGGTTTCAAATAAAAAATCTGTTTAAACTCTGAAATATCTTTGCGTTAAGCATTATAATATGAAATGTCCGTCTCGTGAACAATAAACACAAATTTCTCTATGTGTGCGAACACTGTGTAGGTACGCGATAAATGTAATAAATAGATGGATATTATTTGTATCGGAAACGGAATATATGCATCAGAAACATCCATATTTTCGGCGTATTTTTGCTATTTTGGTTGACATTATCGATATATTTATTATATAATATCTTAATATTTTCAGTTTGTATCATCACCAAGGCGCGCGCTAGTAATACTGAAACATGGTGAACGTTACTTTGCCGCCAAAGGAACTATTTTCAGTTTCATACTATCACGTACGGGTCACTTAATGCCTCCCTAAACGTTTCGAGTAATTGTAAATTTACTCAGACCATTTGCAATGTGACACGTTGCCTGATTTGGTATCACAAATTAGAAACAAAAAAACTATACCACTTCGAGTAGTTGCAAATGTAACTTGTTTGTCTGTCTGTCTGTCTGTCATGTTGCATTCGGGCGGTATTCATGAAAGGTTGAAATGAGATCATAAAAATTGAAGTTTTTCTCTATAGTATCTTCTTTAGAAATGAAGACAAATTGAATTTATTAACAGATTTATTTTTGTTACGAATATTTGAGCCCGGAGAGACTGGAATAAAATTGTTGAGATAGTGGTTTAACGTTGCAAACGGAAGTAAACAATCCCATTGTTATATAAGTTTGCTAACTATGAGACCATTAAATATTTGGTGACATTTAATTAACATTATGGCTGAGATTTGTGGTAATATGAGTAGCAATTATTTTACTAATATTATTATTATTGTTTCAGAGGGAGTTCACCGACGAATGCGTGTTCAATGAGATGCTGGAGCAACATCATTACAACACATATTCGTCAGCTCGCCACTCCGGCGCGCGTAGAACCATGTACCTGGCGCTCGACGCGAGAGGAAGGCCTCGAAGAGTCCAGCTTCCTGCAAAGAGGCCTCTAGGAAAACTATCTGGCTATGTCAGAGTCCTGACAAGGCCGGTCCACCGGATCTACAAGGGCCACTGCAACAAGAAACGCACTGGTGCCACATTACCGACAACTCAACCCCATCCGCACAGACCACGACATGCATGCAAAAAAAGGAAAAGACGCTGTCGGCAGAATGAAAAACCAAACGAAACCTGCGAAGTTTTTGTTCCAAAAAAACAAATGAAAAATAAACAAAAATGTCCGCCTGGAGGAGACTGTCCGAAAGAACAGATAAATAATAAAAATATAAATAATGGAGAAGGACACGTAAGACATAAAAGACCCAATAAACCCAATAAAAAATTCCAACATGGAAATAAAATGCATGATTCAGAAGGTGTTGCGACAAATGTCAAGAAAAGACGACCGAAACAGGAGAAGAGTAAAAGAAAATCTAGTAGAGCTCTCGATGACTCGGCCTACGTGACGGCCATGACGACTTTACCTACGATGTCATTCTATAGCGACGAAGAATCTTGGACGAGTAGTCCAGAGGATACAATAAGCAGTACGCAATTTGAGGACGTTACATTCTGGGACTATACGACCAGTTCAGCATACGGCGGTGAGTTTTTTCGGACCGCTTCGACCGTGCAGGAGACGGTCGAGGAAGACGACGATTGAGATCAGAAACTTTGTGCGTGTCCTCGTTGCTGGTCTCCTTCTTTGGCTTCAGCATTATTAAAGGACTCTAAGATCAACCGTGGGGAGAGGAATCTATGCAATGCCACAGTCATGAAAGCGCAACTAACGAACGAACCGGACAATCGATCGAGAAAACTCCTGCTCTCGAAAATGACTGATTAAGTAGATTGAATTATTTGAGTGAAAGAAAACAATGATTAATTCATTAATATTTTATAAACAAACTTTTGATGTGTAATTTAATTATATACAAGATACATTTGGTCGTTTTTTATACATCTATCGGCTGCTTTAATTTATTGCATCGTACTAATTTCATGAATTTTTTCTGCTGAATTATATCATTCAAAATAATCAATTTACTCGCTTAAACTAGCTCATATAACTTTAATAATATCGATAAAAATATGAGTTGTTTTTTATGAGCTTTTTGCGATAGTATTAGAGCTTTCTAGGGTTTTTTCAATACCAGAAAAATGTATCTAAAAAAATAATTAATCGTATTTAAATATTTTGTAATTCGAATTAAATTATAAACAGATTGTAGTAACAATAAATTATTACGCTTTGGCTTAAATTGATTATAAACGTGTAGTAAGATAGTGAGTAAAAATATTGTAGACGTAATTACTTCAACAAAACAGTTGATAAAACGTTTGTGTCTATTTATCCAAACAATACTCGTATACTGAGCAAATTTAGAGGTTTTGTGTCAATAAAATATCTAAGGCATTTACATATGGCCAAAATTACACCGTCATTTATTTGTGTTTTATGCATAATTGTGTAAATAAATTGTGTAAATATAATATGAATATTATATGACCGTTTTATTTCGTTTAAATGTGTTGTTTTAGAAATGTAGACAATAACACTCTTTATTTTAGAGAACTCCTAAATGATACATTCGAATATTAGCTTGTAGTTATTAGACAGTAGTAAAAAACAGTCAATTTGAGTAATAAATATCATGAAGAATAAACACATTGAGATTTTCAAGACTATACAGTTAAATAACCACTATCAATATAACAACACGACTTCCGCACATGTATACATTTTGTATTTTAAAATGTTATAGTTTTTATTACAGTGAATTCAACAAAATTAATTTTAAAAAGATACATACAAAACAATAATGAAACACAAGCAGGGCCGCGTTGGCCTAATGTCCAGATAGTGCACCGCACAAGAGCACTTAAATATGATGGGCGCCTTTTTAAGCGAGAAATTTATTAAAATTGCCAATGTTTTCTACGTGTAATTATATTTGCATAATGAAAACGAGCATAACATAAAACATTCAGTGAATATATGAAAAATGTTCAACCCACCGTGCGGCACTGAAAACAAACATAAATATTACACGTTTTTAAATATATACATCTGTAGTGGTATCCAACAGTTTATTGGCTTTATTAGTAAAAATAAAAACTATGTAACCGTCAAATAGTCTCCAATTAAAAAATAGTCGATTTACAATAATATAAAATACGTAACTATTTACCTAATTTCATAATAAATGCATAATTATATCTCATATATAATTTTAAAATTACGTCTCCATAAAACCTAATAAAGCATCTCGATGATTGCAACTCATGTCAAAAACCAGGATATTATTAATAATATAAAATTGTACTGTCAAAGAAGTGGCATATTATTTAAACAAGTCAATTTGCATCGATAAAATATGAGAACAGGAAAAACGTATTAATAAATTATTTTGAACGAATTGTGAACATCATCGTCGTGTTTGAAGAACTCGATAAGTAAAATAAATTAAAACATTGTTTAAATCGTCGCTTCATTACTTGGCGTAATTCGTTACGATTCGTCATTTGATGAAATAAAACATTTAGTACATAATATTACGTGGCATCTGGTGTACATGGATCTCCATAGTTTGAATAATGATCTTAACACATTTGTTATCAGTCAATCGCTCAGTATATTGGGGATTATCTCCTGCATTCAATTACAGATGTCAACTTTATGTAGCTGCTTGACGTAAGCCCACCACTTTTTGTATAATAATATATTAACCTAGTGACAGGCAATAATCATGAAAGAATATTTTAACAACATTTTTAGGTAACGTTTTTAATAATGCTAAATTGTTGGATCTCAATATTTTTCACACAAAATTAATGCTGTTATGATATTTTAAAAATACACTGTACTCAATTTTATAATTAAAAAATCGCAACACATAAAATCAAACAGTAATAGATACATTCTTCAAAGCGTATCTGTCCCGTCTTTTCAATACTAAAAGATGATGTTGACCAGGAAACCTTTGCAATAGTATATCTCAAGAGATACAGTGTATATCATATCAGTTACAATTTGACACAGTGAATAAATTTAAGAACACACAGCTGTTTATAAATACATTCTTTGTTATTAACTCTTTTAAAAACATTTTTTATTGAGGCCAGCACAACGCGGAATACATAGATACAGCAACAGACTTACACCAAATTAATAACTATCATATGCCGCAAATGAATATTTGTTATAGTTAACATTTTCCAAATACGTAATTAAACTTTTCATTTCAACATACAAGCCAAGATATTCATACATAAATTATTTTTAAAAGAGATTCATAATCTTTCGAAAGTGAATCTAAGCATTTATAATCTTTTAAAATAATCGAGAGTAAATAATTGAATTTTTAATAAAGTATTATACATATAAACAGAAAATATTGACAAAATTAAATTGTTCAAATTTTTACTGCTAAAACAACGACATATAGTTTTTTATCAGTGAAATATGCTAACAAAGATCTTTTTGCATAGTATTGTCTACTTTTTTTTAAATATTACGAACAGTGAATTTTCATAAACATCGCAGTAGCTAAACTCTTTTATAAATTAAATAACATAATGATGTGTAAACACAAATAACTAAATATTAATCATAAATTTTCTACCCAGAAATAAACAAATTATTATAAAATGTAATGTCATCAGTAATTATTATTGGATGTGTATCATGATAATTAAATAAAACTGATTGATGGTGGATATCAAACAAATAGTCATGCTTCTACTGCCAGTCTGAGAAATCTCAAAATATTTTTAAAAATGTATGTATTTATATGTGATTCATTTATTATTAGTATCGTGATGTGTTGATGTGTTAATAAACATAATTAAGTAATTGTTTTTTTTCTATTCCACGTGCTACTAATTTATTTCACAGCTACTTCATCCATTTTTGTGTTTTATTTATTTTCATTTAAAAAAAAATCGTACGTGTTTTCTTTCAATCTGTTGAAGTAATTTCAGTTTTGGATTATAGCCACGGAAGAAATGAGATATGTTTAAATTCACTTCAACGGAAATTCATCTTTTTTATCTACATTTGCATAATATATTTTAATGATATTTTTGGCAACCTTTGATTTGAAAAATAATCAACGTTCAAAATTTTGCAATAACTACATCAATAAATGGTTTTAACAATCAAGTAATTGCTCTTATCTATTCAAATATATCCTATTCGGTCTTTCGCGATTGTGTTTATATTTTTTCCCCTAAAATAATTCACTCATTACCCAAAATAGCTGCCTTGCAAGTAAGCGCCATTTATTGTGGTTAATAGTTATTAAAATCGAATGATTTATATTATATTATAGAATCGAATAAAAAAAATCGATTCACAGTGGTATAATTCAGTTTATTTCAGTTCGTTTATTGGTGTCATACTTTCGGGTGTTACACATATTTTAAAAACATAAACAAAATAAACATTTATTGTGTTGTATTTTGTCCAAATATTAGCTTGAATTCTGTAAAAGAGTCTCGAATTTAAATGGATACTGTTAATTTGGTAGCCAATAAACTTTTGTTATTTTTTTCAATTACGCACCGCATTTCTCATTTTCCGCCCCTCAAATACCATTTATTGTGATCGCAATAAATACCGCTTACCATATTAAAAAAACAATATCGTAATTATAGTAATAATTGATTGTATAAAATCGTTTCTAGACATATTTTACTCATTATTTTTGACACATAAAAAACAACTGCTTTCGATATCAATACTCTTCATGAAATATCGATCAATACCTTTCATAAGTATCGGTCTAACTGTCAAAATAAATCATATTTTAATGCAATTATATTATCATTCTGTTTACAAAATTATACACGGATAAACATTTGTCAAATAGAAATGAATTTATATCATCGATTGTATTGTAATATGAGTAATAAGATGTTTAAAACATTACTTTCTTACCTTTTAGTTGACGATATTCAAATGACATGAACTTGTTATCATAAGAAGACTTGTCATCTCGTTCCATACCGATTATTATTTATATGAATTCTTGTGCCATAATATGATTTTTTTTTAAAAATACTTATATTATTTCAACATGTAATAAATATTAATTAATTTTTATAAACCCTGTAATGTGAGAGACACCGATTTACAAATATATCGAAAATTTATTTGGAATATATATTTGTACACAACATATTGTATTGTATATGATAATTAGCAAACACTAAGACTTTAGACATACAGAATATTTTGACAGTCAAAAACAGTTTTTTTTTATTCTTTCAGTTTACAGTAAAATTATAAAAGACTACATTTGCATAATAAAACAAAATATTCAGTGGAAGAAAATATCTACAAATTATTTTTGATGTAATAAATTAACCTCATAATTTAAATAAAAATAAATTAATTAAGGACTATTTTAAAATATTATATATACATTCTTAATGTATTGAATAGATTCTAATTGAAAGACAAAGTAAAATATTAATATTTGGTTACAATAATAATCATAGAATGAGAATATCTGGTCGATAGACATTTTAAGAAATACATTATAATTGATAACAATAATTTATTTTATTTGTGAATTTTAAAAAATAATCTGAAAGCTCTACAAACAATATCCACAAATGTGATCAAGGTGTAGGTTTTTGATCGAATTCAATTAATATTTTGTCAAATTTAAATTATTCATATTATTCAATACACGAAAAAGTACGCATATTTATTAATATTGATGTATTTAAAATATGGTTGGTTATTTTATGAAATATTTTACAAATTAATAATTTAAACCATGGTCAAGCATGTGTGAATAATATGACCAAATTCATACTCTTGACCATTGTCAATCATAATTTGATCAATTACACCAGTGCTCACCAAACATTTTTGTTTTTTTTTAAAACAAGGGACCGGGCGAAAAATATTCGCATTGATAATGAAATCTACGAGTAAATAAACATCTGGTTGCCTCAAACAATACACACCCTCCTTTCGTTACTTAACCAACATCTGGAAGTCTTATACCAAATCACAATTGAACAACTATTGTCCTGTATTCGCAACCAAATCATAAAATTTGCTATTTCTTATACATAATATTTATAAATAAAGGTCGGAGGCCGGATGAAAATATTTGGAGCGCCGGATCCAGCCCACGGGCCGTAGCTTGGTAACCGCTGGACTACACATTCTTGATCACATTGAACAAATAAAATATACTTACCTCCCTGTATCCTCCATGATAAAATACTAAGATTTGTATTTTAAATATTGAATGTCTAATTTTTAAAATAATACGGTGAATAATCTCTGATTTTGTATAGTATGGCCTAATTGTATTATAATTTACAATGCAATGTTTTTTTTAACTTGTAGTAGGTATTAAGAAAATATTAGTCTATGAACTTTAATAAATGTTGTAAATTATCTCTTTTTACAGCTTAAGTGAATGTTGATGTATTAAATATTAAGAACATATTGATCAATACTCATTAATTAATGTATTCGAAGGTACAATATCAGTATTTTAGTAGGTAGGTTTTCAGTCTAACCTACATTTAGATGCTTATCAGTGATATTGGCTAAAATTTAATTCAAAGATTTAAACATATTTAAAAATGGAAAACTATTTGCCAAAAAAAAAAGAAAAATCACAGAACGTTCCAATTTCGTTTAATTTTTAACGCAAGAATAATCGACAAAAATAAACATAAATAAGCATACTTATCATTTCGAACCGTTAACTATGGTTAAATTGACAAGTACGCATTTTCAAATCATTCTAAAATCGGAGATACAGTTTTGAATCTTGCAACTGCTTTAAAAAATACGAGTATATACGCAATCGTGATAATCTTGTAGCAGTGGTGATTTTCAATCTACTTTTCGTGATTTAGTAAGAATGGCATTTGAAAAAGAGTAGTGAATACATTTTTTTTTATTTTGAAGAATGGCTTTTTAAAGATATCACTGAATAGTGCTATAATGTTATTTTACAATTCGCAACGAATATTTATGACACGTTTCCATTGTGGCTAATGGTAGACAGCATAATATTATATTATATAATAACATTTTCCATGATCAATCAGTCAATCAACCCCTAACTTATGTATATTTATGGTATATTTTGTATTTTTTAAATAATTTTACACCCACAAAACACGTGGATAGTTGTTTTAGCCGCCGATGTACGACAACTGGTGTTTTCTTGAAAATAATAACATAATAATTGTAACCAAATATTTTTTCGTGACGAGGCGACGTGAATTAATAAAAGATTTTTCTGAGAAAGCTTATGTACTGTTTTTTTTTATGTATCCATACCCAAATCAAGAAACAACAAATTATTTAGCCACTATTATATTTAAATTATACAAAAAAACATTGTTATAACAATAATAAAGGCCGGTAATCAATCACCATCATCTTCGGACACAAACGTCATAGTTGGACCTCAATAATAGTTCCATCTCTCTCCGATAGCTGAGAGGTTAGCGTGCCCTCTTTGGAGTCGGATTTTGTGGGTTCGATTCCCACATCTACTGGATTTTTTCAAATCTAAAATTCCAGGACTGGATGTCTATTGGATTAAGTTTACATAAAAAAATCATCGAGAGTGTAATAATGTTGAAGAATCAATATTCATTTCAGCATTATTAAGCTACATCTAAGACATTCTATGTCAATAATAAGTTATCACTTTTCTTATATGCAGTGGACCTATCCTACAATGCAACAAATGTATTTTCAAGTTAGAATATCCAAACCATTTTCCCATACTATTCAGCAAATTTGTATTTATTAGGATCTCCTTAATCATTTATACATTTGAAAGCCAAGGCAGATGGCACTGTCGTATTAAATAAATTAAATCGTTTAATTTAATAAAAAGTTTTATCATACCTTCATATTGCGGTTAATTCAAAGCCGCAAAAAGTGATAACGTCCAGAAATAATGTTGTACATTATAATAGTACTGCAACCTTGAAGTGCTAGTATACCATAATAGTATACCATTAATTTATAACATATTATCATAAATTTATATTAATAAATCAAAATTTGATCAAATTAAAATATTAAGACCCGCCATGTATTTTGATCAACGAGGATAAATAGAAAAATCGATATCACGCCATTGGCTTGTATTGATATGTCGTAATTTTTCTGTTTAGAAAACATTAATATAATATCATAATAAAGATGAATTTAACATAAAACAGAATTATTTCTAACCGGCAACCAATTATTTATCAGGATCTTTTTTTAAATTTCTTATTTAAGAAAGTGCAAATATGAAAACATTCATTTCATGCGGAAGTCATCTTTATGGATCTCAGCTGTTGTATTTTTAAAACGTAAGTACAAAAATAGTGCACAAAGCAGGCCACAGTCAGCTGATTTCAGACGTGGTACGCCGTATTTTTAATGAATCTATTTCAAACATCTTTATTTATATTACTAGTAAATGAATAAATACCATTGATCTTTTTTACCATTAATTTGTACCGAGTTGCAGAGTTGCCACTTCACTTGAACTTATTAATGACATAACGTTTATCTTACTTACAAAATAGAATACGTCAAAAGTCTTTCATTTCCATCACCATCCACAGCCAACATTTTTATAAAACTCATTATTTCTAGTACATATCTTTAAAACGGAATGAAACCAAATATATCCTTCGCAATACTAATAATGTTGTACAATCAGTATTTTACAAGAATAATTTTAGTGTCCGGCAACACACATTTCCAACTGTACCTATTCAGTGTCGCTATTCTCCAATTTGACACAGAGACAGTCATCGTCAGGATAGTCAGACAGTCGAGTCCACATATTTTTATCTAAACACCATTATGTCTGTATATTCTCCTGCAATTTATTTTATTACAGTATGTTACCTTTTTATGGTTATAATTTAATCATATGGTGCACATGGCCAACAGACTATTCTAAACTTGAGTAAATGGATTGCATAGACACATGGACACGATATTACAACATACAAACTCAGTGTTATATCGTGTTATTCGTGTTTTACTGTACCAATTCAACCCATGGGTAAGACGGAAATTTTTTGCATTTTAAATTCTTTAAAGACATTTATAATTTTAATAACATTTTTCACTTTGAATACTTAATTGTAATGTGATGACCTAAAGTGTGTTTTACTATGGAATATTGATATTTTATCAATAGTATCTTCAACACCAATAAATTAAGAGCTAAAAATATACCTTATTACATCACTTCTCCACTTCAAAAATAATAAAAAGACAAAAGCCTCGTCTGATAATGAAATACGGTCAAATCGGTAATGGGAATAAAGCTTTTCTCATTATTAATTAATAAATTTAAAATTATAGCCGCAGACCCACTCTTAATCTGGCCTAAATATTTTTCTTCGCGATAAACCCACCACTTAACCACAACATTTATCATAGTGTGGTTTTTAGGTTATGGTATCTTAAATGATGCGGTATATCCTAGTGTAGATTTGTCTTTAAAGTCGGTTTTTAGTATGCCACATACATATTATAGAATATATACATAAAACTCGAGCGTCACAATTAGGTACCAAATTTTTTCGCAATATTTTGACAAAGTGATTGTTCCAATCGGGCTAATTCTATATAAATTAACAGAGCAATGATGGATGTATGTAAATGTTTTCAGTTCATTACTTTTAGCCCTTCACCATTTCATTAATGAGTTAATTTTTTACGCAGACATGTTTTAAGCCCTAAAATCTTTCACCCCTATCAATTCAACTAATATCATAAAATCAATAAAATTGGTTATGTTCATTTGTGAACCATCCTAAGCCGAAATAAACTAAAAAGTTAATCCAAATCGATAAAAATGCACTACCACATGTTGCCGCACCCATTTCGTAATCAAAGGAGCACTTGAGGTCTTATTTAAACGCACACGACTGGTGTATGAGATATTATATGTCTTATTGTGAACTACAATATTAATAATCTATCGTTTCTTTACAAAACATAAAAATTATCGAAAGAGCATAAGAGATTTTTTCAATGCTGAAGTCAACTCTTTTTAAATTGTAAATTATTTTAAACTGGTAAACTTCCATATGTGAGATCACTATTAGCGACCCGG
>JAGVSQ010006045.1:0-16876 GCA_022683975.1 Rhyacophila evoluta
TCAGAAATTTCTTCTGAACCCTATCCACCATGAGGTCGTATTTCAACTGATTCGGGGCCCAAACCCAAACAACCGATCCACTCTCTAGCCTGCTGCGAACTGATAAATTCTAGAGTTTTGAGTATTGTAACATCTGAAAAGATCCTGGACGTACGTAAAACGAATCCTAGTATTTGATTGTATTTAGTGGTTTTATTCTTTTTATAATTAATTATAGTGGTATTTCTGATTCAACCAACCAAATGATATGGAATTTCCGGCAACATAATATCATTTTATAATGTTAAACATGTCATATATAGAAAACAGGATATGGTAAATAGCGAAAAAGTTACGCTTCAAAAGAAAGGAGAAAGTAATTCTTTCAAAGAAATTCAGTCATCTTTGTCTACTATTACGACTATTGTATTAAAATATTCAAAATGCATCATAAACAGCTTATGTCCATATATAAATTTGACCAAAAAATGGTCAGTTTATAGTGGGTATGAAGATTATAATGTACGCAATAAAATGATCTTCCCACACTGAAAAGTATACAGTTTTTGCATACAAAATAACATGAATAGTCAGGCAATTCAATTGGTATAGTAATATTGGTGTATTTCGTTGTGCGTATAAAGTTTTACATACATCAAATCAAATACAATATTATAAATATGTATGTAATAATTAACGAGTAAAATAAGTTTGTATTATATATTTTTTTATATATCATGTTCGCTCCTAAAGTGGAGCATATGGATTCATACAGTTTGAAGAAATCCACTCCGAAAGTGGAATATATGGATATTTGCAATGTGA
Organism: Rhyacophila evoluta; assembly: GCA_022683975.1. Classification (NCBI taxonomy): domain Eukaryota; kingdom Metazoa; phylum Arthropoda; class Insecta; order Trichoptera; family Rhyacophilidae; genus Rhyacophila; species Rhyacophila evoluta. The sequence goes on from JAGVSQ010006045.1 coordinate 805, forward strand.
AACCGTCTTGACAGATTATTTTTCTCGAGAATCGTCTATCAGACAATTATTCAACCCAATGGGCATCCACCAGTCCTGCATTTTCAGATTTTTTAAATCTGACGAGATGGGGAATCGAACCCGCATTCCCCGGATTACTAGGCACGCACTCTACCAACTACGCTAACGGGGGAGCTATAAGATAGTAGAGATTAATAAAGATAACCAAGCTGACTCCAGACCACTTCAGTAGCCAAATTTATTACAGGCCACATTTATTTTTTAATTGAATTACGATTAATTTAAATTTTAAACTATTTATGTAGTATTAGAGGGCGTGCTAGAAATATGGCATTGCATATTTTCAGCAAGCTTATCATAATTTGGTCCATAGTTACTTATTATTCGTAAAGATGCTACCAAAAGGTCATCTGTCAAACGGGCGCGATTTTGATTATGGAAGATGGACAAAACTGAAATAAAAATGTAAACAAATTGAGTATACTTTTGTTAATTGATCACGGAAAAAAGTACTTTATTAAAAGATACAGTACTTTTAAAAACGAACTAATTAATTCTTGTTTCGGACGGGCGACTATAAATGGATATGGTCGATGCTTTGGCCACCTCTGATCTAAGCGGACGTTAACAATTTGAAAGTATTTAAATTAACTAAACAGTGATACGAAATGACGATATTTATAATATATGTGCAAGGTAAACCATATAAATTCTCACACCTTGCCATTGGTATTTTTGAGAAAGTTTTTTATTAGTAGAGAGGCGGCAATATGATCATTTTTTTTTTCATTTCGGCTACAAATGATTCACAACGATGTATCGCAAAGTCATAGAGTTTTCTACTAATTATGAATCAAAATTTCTAAAATAAATAAACAACTGTGTGTGTTTTAGTAACGAACAAAGCATCGATGAATATGTAACGATTGAATAAATACATAATATGGTTAGCACTAATTGACATAATAAAGAGCTTTACGTATAAATAAATATTATTTATTTTGTATATTGTGGTAGAGAGGTAGAGAAGAAAAGATTAGTACCACCACATAGACATATACTGTTATATTATATTATATCGGTAAAAAAAAATCGCAAGGAATTTTTTATATTTGATTAGTTGCGGACTTTGTTTTCGTCACTGGATAAAATTTTAGTTTGTATATCGATTTTGTTTTAATTCAGGACTAGAGATAAAATTGAGGGGTATAGAGAAAATATAGTAAAGTTTAAATGGTTATTTGTAAGAGATTGACCGAATTTTTATTCTTTTAGCTTACACATAGATAACATATTTAAATTGATAATTAAATGCAAAATATTATTTCTTCCATTTTTTCACAAGTAAAAATCGTTGAGTATACTAAAACACGTGGAAACTTTTCGATTGCTAATTAAAAAGTGAGAATCAGATATGGCTATTAACACTGATATCAAAATACATTTGAAATAAGTGTACCAACGAAATAAAAAAGTGAGATTTGGATTTATACGGCCTGCGAAACTCAAAATGTTAAATGTTCCTTGATCAAACTCGTACAGGAGTCATCAAAATAATAATAAACATGTAAAATATGTGATATACCTGTTATTATGCTATTTTCATAAAATATATTGTTAAAACGTTTCTTTTTTCTGTTTCAGAATAATGCACAGAACGTGAAAAGAAATCGGCTGACTGTGCGACAGCCATCGTCAAGTGCTGCACCAATGACGCAATCAACACTTGCCAGTGCAATACCGTTAGCGATGCCAACAATAGCAACAATTTCTTCTTCTTCTCTGACACCAGTGCAGACCGGAAGATCGCAATCAGTTGTGCGACAAATGAAGCAATCAGCAGGACCTTTACCAAGCTTTAAACCAATGCCACCGGCTCAAGAAATGATAGCACCCAGCCCGACAAAGCAAGCTTACAGTCAGTATCCATTACCCACACAAATGTCCCCAAAGGGAATTATTACAACTCTACCAAATCCTCACCAGAGACAATCACCACAGAATACCCAAGGGACTTTAAGTAGAATAGGACAAGTAGCTAAGAGTAATAATAATTTTATGAGTGTTTCCGCACCTCCAGTACGAGTTGCGAATATTGGACACAATTTGATGACAGCGCATGGACAGAGTAAAAACTTTGTATCCAATTCTGGAGACCAAGCTTTACGAACAATACCTGCTCCATCAATGAGTGGAATGGCTCCACCTAAATTCCCTACCTTCCATGCGATGCCTTCGTCAGTTTCAAGAGTATCAACAAGCGCATCTTATCAAGTAGACGATAGCCCGCAATATAATTCAGGAGTATCAATTGTATCTTCGCAAGCTTATAAAAATACTGTACAAGTACCGATTGCTCCCACAATGATGAGTAAGTTCCCTACAGCTGCATCGTTTACGCAGAATACGATAGCGTTAAGAAAGCTTCCTGTGTCTCAAACTTCAGCATATCCAATTCAATCTCCGCAGTCTCAAAACTTTTACGGACAACAACAGCAAAATCAGTTAACTGCCACTCAGTTAAGTGCAATGATGGCGAACAGTGGGCAGTATAATAACAACTACGCTTCGAAGCCGACGCAAAAGATAGATAATATGATTACATATAATGCAATTAACGATTACAATCCTCAGGCAACTTTGTATCAAAAAATTGTTGCTATTTCTAAAGCCACAAATATTTCTGTAGAAGCTATTGAAGCAGCTGTCAAAATGAGACAACAGCAGCTTATCAATCAAATGATTGCTGCCCAGACTGTTACGACAACGACAACTACTACCACGACTCCAAGACCTCCTCCTCCTCCACCGCCGCCTCCACCTAAGAGGTATGTTAACACATTATTATTATCTTTTGAAATAATTTTAATAATGGATTACAAAAATTTTAAATCTATTACAAGATACAGAATGATACATACTATTTTGATATCAGTTTATACGAAGTATTTGTTGAACTAATTTTTAGATTAGAAGTAAGTTCAATTGTTTCAAACTTAATGTTTTTTTATGCGTATTTGGACCCAAGATAATGAATTTTGAATGAAAATATTCATAAAATGCCTGAGATACTATTTTTGTAAAAAACTTCTTGTAAGTGACTCGAATAATTAGTGGTCGAGTCGAGTTTTGGTGACGCAGGCTGCGGATTCAAATCCCACAAGTGGGCAATATATTACCTGGTGAGTTGAACATTTGGCCGACAGCCAATTCTCATGATAAAATGTGTCAAAATAAATTGCAGAAATGTTCGTACTTAACCTCACGAACCGGATTATTTCATACGGTGAAGATCCTTATGTTCCATGCTACACTTTTAGAGCATATAATATGGTATAAAAATGCATCAATTAGTTGGTAATTTGATTTCAAAATTCATATAATGCTAACGAAGAATGTTATCTTTGTAATTCATTGTGCGTGAGATTTAAAATATAAACCAGAAGCAAAATACTGTTGTTAGTATTTTGAGAGATATATTGTTAAGTATTCAAAGGGTTACCTAGACATTTATGATTTTTACACGAATAATGCGTTTTTTATACACGGTGTAAACATATAGTAAAATATTCTTAAAGGTAAAAGATTTGCAGTTCTAGATTTGGTGCGGAACGAATCATATCTGTATGCATGCTTAGTTGCGTAAAGACCTTTTGATAACATTGGCTTACATTTTATTTCATAGTCCACTTAACGAGAATTTTGTGTAACATTATTGTATGAAGATATCTCTTCACCCATAAATTTGTCAAGAAGTGAAACTCTACGCAAAATCATCCCAAAGAATCTCACTTTTATTGTCCAATTAGCATTTTTTCGATTGTTTGAATGCAATCATTAAATCTTAATGGTCATCTCTTATTTAAGATTTCAGAAAACGAGACATTGTACGATTTGAGATTTAAATTTCGTTGATTTTAAATTTACTATCTGAAATCTTATTTAACCCGACTCACACTGGAATTTTACCAATTAACTATATATACTTGTAATTGTTTATTTTATGATGATTATGTTTGGCGAAATTTCTTATTATACGTTGAGATTATGTTGTTTTGAATTTATGAAATACATGATTAATAAAAATTGGAGCCGAGAAAAAAACACTGGAATAATTGAATTTTTATTATATTCTATTAATTACGATAGTATATATATATTTTGTAATTTGTTCACATAATATAAACGATTAAATGTGAATGTATAATTTATAAAAAAATAAAATAAAACAAACCTCCAATTTAAACAAATAAGTTATCTGGCGTTTGAAAAATAGCGTATTAGTGTGATTCGGAAAAAAATCAATCCGCTTGTTTCTTCAATGTTTATAACTAGCTGTACTCAGACACGCATTGCTGTGGTTCAGTCTGGTTAAGTGGTAAAGAAAGAAACAGCTGGCTGTACCCGGACACGTGTTGCTGTGGCTCGATCTAGTTAAAAATAATGGCGCTGTTTTAAAAAAAAACACGCTTTACCTGTCGCAGGATGAATTAGAATAAATAATAATGAAATCTAAGTATAATTAACTAGATTTGAAAACGTGTACGTTAAGTTTGTATTTAATAGTAATTTATTAGTAAGATTATGATTAATATATAATCTTTCCCCGGTAGCGTAGATGTGGCATGTTTAGAGTGCGGGCCTCGTATCCGGTGAATGCGGGTTCAAGTCTCACATCTGTCGGATTTTAAAAATTCTAAAGTTTAGGAAATGCCCACTGGGTTGAGAAATTACTTCACAACCATTTCTTGTGAAAAAATACTCAGTCAAAATGTGTATTCGCATTGCAGTGATCCACTTCCGGAGCAGATATCTTCACGCCGTATAGATCCATATGCTCAATTTTCGGAGTTGAACATGGTAAAAAATATACATACCACCAAACTCATTAAAGCTCTCGGGCATTAGGTGTTTAAATTACAAAGTTCCATATGATTTGGCATCATGTAGATTTGATTAAAAAATATGTACATAAATGTACTTGTATTGTAGAATGAAAAAATGAAGTAACCGATCCTCATAAAAAAAGGTTTATATTTTTTTTTACATTCGTAATTTGGCCGCACTGACTAGCAATAACACACGACACGAAGGCCAGAATTTTTTTTTATGAAACTGTGCATTCAATATAAATACCACACGATTTTTTATAAAGGTGACGTAAATTACGATGAAATATGTTTATGGGTGTAATATTTACGTATTTTTTTTGTAATTAATAGTACTCGAAGTAAAATTGAATTTATTAACGATGAGATTATTTTTGTTCAGTGAATATTTTTGAGTTAATGGCCATGAAAAGTAGAGCGGGGCCTATTAAAAAGAAGTGCGAAAGAGAATCGTTTACCGGAAATAATTCACATCTAAACATATTTAATGTCTGAAAGGAAGAATACCTTCACAACAATGTTACAGTTATATTATGATGTCAAAAATTTAAATAATTACTAAAATATACACTTTTCTGTTGTGAACAAAAAGATAAGCAATGTGGTTATTCAAACCTTTTTATTATGAAACTGATTTATTGCAGTACACATGGGTTTTGTAAAAATATTAGCTTCGTTTTCCGGCTTTGTCTGGGATAGATTCAAAGATTTTTTTATTTATAATAATACATTTTATTCATCCTGTTGTAACAAGTGAGTTTAAACATTTGGCTTTATACTATTTTTTAGTCTCTTGCTGGCTTAGATAATACTTCTGGAAATATAATAATACAATTAAGCTAAAAAATGTAACCAAAATAACACGTGAAAATTTCACGTAGCTTCTTATCGTTTAAAAGAAGTTTTTGTGACAGAAAGAAATGCACATTTATTTTGTTTTAAACTGTATATACAGATATTATATTACAATACAGATTGTAAAAAAAATTATAGACATAAAAAAACCTTTTCTATATAAAGAATATATTGCTGTATCATCAATTTTTAAATTACTTTATTATAGTTTTCTTTGATTGTTAGATTTGTTCTGATAAAGCACGTAATAATATTTATAATTTTTTAACCATTCCGAAATAAATCAGTTTAATGTATGGCTTTGTTCAAATTAAATAACACATATTAAATTTTTAAATATTTAAAGAACGTAAAAATATTTTTATAAATCTTTAGAAAAGTAATAGTGTAAATATCGGTGACAGGAACAGTCTTAGGCCGCGATAGCAGAGCGACGGCGACAAATAGACCGTAACAGAGATGCAAAATAGCTATAAATAGGTAAGCGAGCAAATGAACCAATTCGGCAGCACGTCAACACGCTGTCGTCATGTAGACAACTCACTCACGTGGTCACTCACCTATTTATTGCTATTTTGCATCTCCATTTCCGTCGTCTTGTCGCCGTCGCTTTGTTGCCGCCTCATCTATCGTGCCCACAGCCTTAAACATCTTCATTTAATTCGTTTTAAATATTATTAACGTATATTAGATAGTATTAACAATTATGAAATATTATATATCCATACATTTTATAAACATATCAACTTAAGTAGAACATAAGAATCTACAAAGTGCGAAGAAGTCCATTGTAGAAATTTATATTAGTAAATCGACAATGTAGTCTAATGTAATACTAATTACATCGACATGATTTCCATATTCCAATCAACGTAGTTTGTTTCGTATTATATCGTTTATTATTACAGATTAATATTACGTTGAAAATATTAAATATTACAATGAAAATATTTATTAAAATCCAATAATAGAGTTTTCCATATGTTTTCAGATATCAGCAACCAGCTGCGCCATTGAATCCTGTATCGAAGGTGATGAACGCGCCAAAAGAATATTATCCAGTCGGCTATGACAAAAATTTCGATGACAACTTTGTTTCAAAGGTTGAACTTCCCGACACATCATTCTATTGCGGTGACCAGAAGCATTTCCCAGGACTTTATGGAGACGAAGACTTAGGATGTATGGTACGTAATGAAATGAACACGTTTTAATAACCTTAATGTATATTGTGCATCTACCGCAGATACTAACGTTTTTATGTGTTTCGATAGTTAGTGTTATCACCTATTCCCTAGCCAACCGTTCAGTGAGATTCAGTGTTCGATTGATTCCTAACTTTTTTTCCAGTCATTACTACTGGCTATTTTTACTAATTAATATATTTTCATGATTCTATTAATATTTATCTAAGTGTTATTTCACTCAACGTTTTTTAACTAATCGATTACTTATAAAATATAATATCCCTTTATTAGTGAGTTAACTTTTTATTCACACGCGTTTCAAACACTAAAATATTTCACCGCTACCAATTCAACTAATACTATAAAATCAATTAAATTGGATATAGTGATTTGTAAACAATGCTCTTTTATTTCTAAAAAACGAACAAAATAAACTATTAAGTAATTCCAAATTCGTAAAAATGGGTACAACATTTTCACATGTGGTCGCTCCCATTTCGGAATCGATAGAGGACTTGAGAACTAATTTGAACCTGTATGACTGATTTATGTGATATGTTTCTGTGAATAGAAATATAAAAATTCTTTCGTTCCTTTACAAATAATAATAATTATAGAAAGAGAAAAAGGAAATTTTTCAATGCTGAATTCAACCTTGTTGTGTAAATGTTTACGTATTTGTTTCTAGCCTTAAAATATATAATATAACTGTATAGACTTTTACATATTATTTATAAATCTATCTAGTATTTGTATTAGAAGAAATAATAACATTTTATTAAAAGATAAAAGAATCACTTTGAAAATAAGGTGAAAATGCGCAAGGATGTGCATGTACGTCCATACTCCTCGAAGAGATATATGAGACGGTTGCTCTAGATGTTTGCTGCTCAAGCTTCCATAACATATTTGCAACTTAACGACTCATAAATACACTTTATCATACATACATATAATTAAAACACAGTATTACGATATTACAAATATTATATTTATGGACAGTAAAAATAAATTGATTTATTTTATGGTTTCCCCATTTTAAACGTCACCGCATGATTTGTAACATTTTAAAATTAAATTCACGCCAAAAAGCTAGAAAGTGATCCTTGCTAAAGATTTATTTATATATTATTTTGAAATAACATTATGAGTTCATATATATTTTTGTCCTTATAAATAATCATACGAATATAAAATTAAATGAAAAGTGATATTATATAGCTAGTTTATACATTTATATAAAAAAAATGATGACCTGCATAAAGCATTTCTATTAAATTTATAAAATCGCTTTGGTGGCCGAATGCTTGACAAGGAAGGCCACTGAAGATACAGTTTTCGATATACATTTAAATGTAGAAGATGTCGGCTTAAATGTATTGAGCAATCGACTACCGATTTTTGTAAAACACACAATAATTACAACGTCATATGCTACACATGAAGTGGGAAATAAAAAAAATATACGCGTATTTTGAATATGCTCAAAAATATTTTTTAAAAGGGTTATGTGACACTCGGCTGATTTTGAAACATTTTTTAACCATGTTCCCTCCGAAAGTGGAGCATATAGATCTCCGCAATGTGAAAACATATGATAACAGAATAGTTTTTACGAAAATTGATTGTCAGACAACTTGCTCAACCCAATGGGCATCCAGTGCTGCATTTTTTTAAATCCGTCAGATGTGAAAATCAAACCCGCATTCCTTGAATTGCGAATCTCTACGCCGTCGGGGAGACATTTTTTTACTCAATTATATTTAAACCGTAAAAATATAAATATTCTGACATAACGAAGTGAGCGTACATTGTCTGTAAAATAAATTTAACTATTCGCGTTGTGGACATCAAGCAACCCTTAAGTTATAATGACAAAACTAATTTTGACACTAAAATGTTATTTCGACTAACATTAAATGTATTCTAGTTCCCTTTGGACAGATATTAATTTCGTGGGCCGGTGAAAACATTACACATGATAATTTTAAAACCCTGTTAAAATTCGCAGTAATTTGAAAAGTTTATTTTAGAAGCGTTTATATGAATGTAATGGGAAAGTATGAAACGAAATCTTATTGTAGGGGCAAACGTCATAAATATTCATCAAGTTAAATTGTTGTTTAGTTTAGTGACTTTAATAACGAATTTTTCTTTTTAGTTTGCTTGAAAATTGTTATTAAAAATGGATTGTATCAAATTACTTAAAAATAGATATTTGACATGCATATACAAATCACTCATAGTTGTAGTTATAGTAATACGTTCCGATTCTGATGCGTGGGTTGTGGCTTCGAATGCTGTCTTTACTTTGTAGCTATTTTGTGTATCTATTAGGATCTAGGACATTGCCCTAAAAGGTTGAGCGAATATATTACAGAATAATTTACGTTTCGTTATTTGTAATTGGTATGAATCATGATTTCCCCTATTTACCGACAACTGCACTAAAAAAATGAAGCGTATGGATATGCACAGTATGAAAATTATTATTGATAGATTTATTTGCCATTTGTAAATACTATTGATGATATGAAATTTTTGAAACAAACTTTTATCACAATTTTGTTGTCCATATATTTCAAAAATTTGAAAGGTTAATTGTGAATATATTTTACGCTTCAGTAAAATATTAGGTATTGTCAAAATCTAAGAACATATTTATGGTAAATTAAAAAATGAAACTATTTTTCGATATGTCTTAATTTTTATAAATGCCCTCTATGTGAAGTCTTTTCAACAGTATGGATTGTCAAGCAGATGCTCGACTAATCAAAAATCCGGTCGTTTACATTATTTTTCATTTCCACATCTAATTTTTGTAATTACTCTAGAACTGTAGAGTTTTAAACCGTGATCTTAGTTACCACGGCGTAGAAATTCATGATAATTCTCTTCAATATCTTCCGACTACCGTGTGATTAATAATTTCGAGTACTCGTTCATTTCAATATATCAAAATTCATTATTACAATTGACCAAATTCATAGATAAATGAAGCACGCTTTATATTTAATTAACCACGAAAAAAACATTGTGAAAACGTATTGTTTATTTTCTGAAATCCAAATTTACTTAAGCATAAGCGCTATGAGAAATCGTGCGTTAGTTTAATTTCGAAGACATAATTAAGAACAGAAAAACATTCAATTAACTTATAGTCACAATTTTTTGTGAGATTTATTTTTATTTTTCTCAATTAAAACTGTCATTATAAATACGTGCCGTAGAAATTGGTGAAATTATCTCATATAAATGTCAAAATCTCTGCCATTTAATAGAGAGCAATCGGACCAAAACCGCGTCTGTTGCTGTTATTATAATCGAGTCATTAGGCCACTAATATGTTTCGCATTTATATGAAAACTGAAATAGAATATCAGTGTGAACAAACAACTGAAGTCTCACGCACTTCTTTATGAAAAATTGTTAACACATTTCACAAAGATTTCAAATGTAATATCATCATTGAAATTTTTACTGCTTATTATCGTAATGATGATTTCAGATGATTTATATTGCACAGTGAAATATATTTTTAACAATTTTAAGTTAATTTTTAACTTTTAGTTTCTCATGTCATGATTTCGATATGAAATATCTATGTTATATCAACTGCGAATGATGTTTTGAAAAAATACGATGATAAAAAGATTTCGTAATACTCTTTGTATTTATACCTTATATTCCAAAATATAAACGAGATTGCAAATGGTGCCATAATCAGTAGAAATCGATACAAATAATAAACTTATAGAATTACATTTTTAAACGTGTCATATAGTAGTTCAATAATTTATTTAAAATATTAAATATGTCATAGCCAATAGCAAAAAAGCTGGTAAATAATTGTAATAAATATAACAGTGTACAGTAAATATGGATCAATAATTTATTGTATCATCCAGTTTGTTAAAAGCATTTTAATTTGCAGGCACTTTATTTCAAAAGTATCTACAATATGCAATACTACTTTTATCTTCGGTTTAATGCGTCTTTCTTTCTTTAATAAAGCTATTGTCTTGTGACAGGAAATAATTGTAACTTATTATTAGCCATTATAATTTAATTATTTATTTGATAATTGCTAACCAAAACGTATCATTTACTCACCTAATAGGTTACTACCCACACCTACAAGTATTAGGTCAAACATTATATGTTTGCTTTTTTAAAATAAATACTCATATTCACTTGATACATATGAATGCACTTAACACTTCTCTTGCTTTAAAGGATGCTTTTTGTTTCAGGTTTTCCATGTGTGTGCACTGACAGATGATGGTTTGATAATGAAATCATTCTTGTGTCCCGAGTCTACGCTTTTTGACCAGACTATCCTGAAGTGCAATTGGTGGTTCTACGTCGACTGCAAAAGTTCGAAAAGACTCTACGACTCGAATATTCCTATTTCCAAAAGCTATCAGTTAATGAAAGCTTTGACATTCTTCTCATCATACAAGAAAGAAAATGCGCCCTCTGATGATAATTCAAATTTGGCACGTTCTACAATTACAGAAAACACGAGTGGCGTTCACGATGCAGTAAAAATACTGCATAACCAATCACATATGGAGTTACCGAAAGTTGAAATAGTAGAAGTTAAATCTAATAGAACATATGGACGTGCAACAAGGACAACGATCCCAACCACTACAACTACAACTACTACTACGACCACAACGACAACCACAACGACGACACCTCGACCTACAGTTGTACCGAGAACTCGAAAAGTATTTAATCCTGTCAATGTTGATGAAGTTAATGGATTGTCGTTTTCCGTAAACGAAAATGAAAATATCGCTTTTGAGAATGAAGAAAAAACTGAAAGAAGAAGAAAATTTAGGCAAAGTTTAGCAGAAGCAAGATCTGCTGAATCACAAGAAAAGGAAAGACGTATCAACGCTGAAGTAACAACACTACCCACAACAACTACGAGTACACAAAAAAGTACAGAGATGAGTACAAGTGTAGAAAGAAATACAAAAAGAAGACGACTTGTATCAAAATATAATGTTGCAAACGAAACTACACCTAAAACTAGTGATGTTAGTAAAAAAGAAAAAGAATCAAATAAAGGTCAGCGCTTTGAAAGAGCAAGTGAAGAAATTAATATAAATACCGAATCACTTAAGCCCGAAGTTATTAAAAGTGAACTTGTTTTAAATATTGAGGATTCTCCAAAATATACTCCACATGTTTCATCCCCGGAAATTCGGAAGGAAGTTGAAGATACTATTGCCAAGATGGACCAAGCGATTATTGGTCGGCTAAAACAAGACTTCACGTGAAGTATTAGTGATTAAGACCAAAAATGTACTGAGTTCTCATCGTTTGTTACACGTTAGGACAATAATTTTAATGTAAACGTGTGAACAAACATGTTTCTGTGCTGGAAGTGTAGAATAATTTACTTAAATATTTACTGATGCATATGGTTTATAATTATATTTAAATGAATATAATCGGTGTAAATTATTCGGGATTATGATATAATAAACAGCTTATAACAATTAGTACGAAGTGCGTTTTTGCAAGACTAATTTTGAAAACAAAATTATGATGAAAATGAATTTCCCATTGAACCTTAACCTGGAAAATGAAAAAAGATGAATATATGAAAATAAAATCATCAAATATCTAAATATACTATTTTATAAGTCTGTTTGGTTATAATTAATTGAATATACTTATCATTAAATATATATTATTTATTAAAACAATGTATACAATAAGTTACATATAAATTTTTAGCCATGGTTAAGCTGGTGTTTGAAAATGTATATATCATAGAACATATTATATATATTGTTGTTAATTATATTTATTTCAAATGATCATACGTAATACGAATTTAATCACTACAAAGTATATAAATTTAAAGCTTTACATTATAAATTTAACTTGGACCATTTTTTAATTTATAGCTTATCTATAAATTTGAGAGAATTTATTTATTATTTAACTTTCTATGGAAAAGTATATTTATTGTACATAGTAAATATAGGGCTTTAAAATTAAAAAAAAACTAACTAGATCCAGATTTCTGGCTATTCAGTAACTGAACTATCTTGTTGCTATGTATTAACTGTAAGATGAATTGATTATCAATATAAATCTTTTGCAATTCATTATTTTTGAAATAATAGATAAAAGACAATCATTAAAAATATATTCTACATATTAATCGATATGGGTGTCAGTAATGGGTAAATTTTATTACGTTTTTTCTTGACAAAGATATAAACTACTGCCATTATTTTAGAGTTCTGTTCAGAATATTAGTTTTAATGGTACTTAACTTTCATTAACATTCTTAATTGTTATCATGTATTATGTTATAGGATCTAATTTAAAAGTTAAAACGTTTCTTTATCATGGATTGGATAAAAACGTAACAAAAAGATTGCAGAGGTCATTTACTATAATATTTAGTTATGTTAAAAATCACTGTGAAAATTTCATTAATTCAATAGTCATTTCCATTTTTTTACTTATCATATAGAATAAATTATAATGTACTTAAATGACAACACACCTAATGATTTGCTCATGATATGTTATGTTTTATACGAAATACATCTTTAAAGATATTATGGTATTTTTATTTTCAATATGTTATTTGTATATATCATCGTTGTTAAGGAAATAGTGATTAACTTGAAAATACATTACGAAGATAATCGTTTTTAATGTTTCTTTTGTATAAATAAATCAAGGATTTTAATTACTTAAGCATTATTTCCCCACGTTATTTATTACCAATATATTGCACAACATTATAATTTTGAAATATATATATCCGAAATAATGGTTAGTTCTAGCAAAAAAGTCGATTTTGGAAAATATGTAATAGATGTTTACTTAACAATGACAATATATATGAATATTATAACCATGTTCTCTCCGTAAGTGGAGCATATGAATCTACATATTGTGAAGATGTCCAATCCAGGAATAGAGTTTTTTGATCCCCGCAATATGAAGGCACATATTGATAGATCTTCTTCGAGAGTTGGTTGTTTTTTCATATGCACGGATATATGCAAAAATGATCAAATGGCAGCCTGCTAGTTTTGAAGTTTTTGAGGAAATAAAATAAAATTGGATAAGTTATTCAGTATGCTATTATTTGAAACGGATTACTAAGGGATTTTTTGTGTATATAACATATAAATGAGATATTCTCAGTCGATTTTTTGAATAAATTTGTAAACTATATAAAATTAGTTGGATTTTTCTGCATAAATTGTATATACGTCCGAATTATTGTAGCGCTGGAAGATATGATGTAAATTTAGCCTGTTTTCGTTATTCATTTGACACATCATCCATTGCCAAATTTAACATTTTTATCTGTGAGACTTGATATCTTCATCGAATTCAACATGAAAATACATTACGGTAACGGACTAGAGTTTTTAGCTATTAAATATTAAACGAATGGAGTAGTTGATATAGGCGAGTTTCGAAGATGACTAGTAATGTGATGGTAACAGGGGCGTATCTACATATTCAGTGCCCTAAAGAAAGTAAAATCGCTGCACCACTATAATTACTCAATTTTTAAGTATTCACACGACATTAAATTTTTTTACTTCCTTGCAGAAGTTATGGTTTCTTATTTTTTTAGCTCTCACATTATGTTTGGATTTTAATTGCGCCCCCTTGATTTGTGCTCTTGGAATTACTGCTCCAACGGCTCCTCGGTAGTTAGACCACTGGGTGGTAAGTATGTTATTAAAATTGACTGTTATGATTATTGTCTTGTACATTTTGCTGCTATTCAAGATTCGTCAGTGCTATATTTATTCACAACTCTGCCTTATTCAGTTACTCATACTTTCAAAGATGGTGAGCTTTGTAAGATTTTATATATATATTTTTTTAAATGGCACAAATTGTAAGAATAGATTCCATACATAATGAAGAGTGGGACGATTTTTTAAAGAAATCACTTATTGTTGCAATTTTATCTAAAGTATATGTAACGTTCCTTTCCATGTTTAATTGAACATACATTAAAATAAAAAGTCTACTTTTTCTTTCGATGTTATTTTATTTCATTGTAACATGATACAACTTTAAAATGTAAAAACAAATCTTTCAAAATTAGTCTTAGCAGTGAAATCAGTAGTATCCATGTACATTTAATATAGCATAGCTTAGAAAGAAATGCGAAAATATTTTATAATAAAATATGAATATTTATTATTCATTTGATTTTTCCACATTAAATGTATTCATCATCTAAAATACTTTATTAATACTAGTTCAGTTATGATACATATTTGAAGTTAAAGAGGAATATATTATATTATGGATAAAAACATTCTCATGCTCATAAAACCGATATTTTTTTCGAAAATTTTAATTACCAATTGTAGTAAAAATCACCAAATTAAGTTTTTATTGTATTATTTAGAGTATATGTATATATGTTTAAAACAAACATAGCATACTTTATTATTATATATTAATGGCATTACTTGAAAATGGAGAGAAAGTCATAGAAACTGAATAAATATACAATATGTATTTAAATTTTGACAGATGGCCGTCAGAAGTTAGAAGTTAGAAATGATTGTAAATCTTTTTCAATAGTTCACATAGATGGCAGTATAATTTTTTGTTTCGATTACAAGAAAAATAGTCCATAACAGTAATACCATACAATTTATTATGAAAAACAAACATACTTTGTACAATAATAATTTCGTAATATTATCTTACGGACTAGATTCCTAAAATTTTTAACTATTACGTAAACAATTCAACTTATTTGAATAAAATTTCTCATAAAAAGCTTACAATATTTGAAATTCTAATTATCTGTACATTAATTGCGCTTTGATTATATTTTGTGTTATAAAGAATTGAATTGGAATTAATAATTAATTTTGTAATAAATTAATATAATATTTCTATTTTAACAGATGGTAGATTAGTTTATAACAAATCACTCAGTCATTCATTGAAATTCATTTCCATTTTATAAATATACAATTATTGTATACTATGATGTTTAAAATTACGGTATAAGTAAGTAACAATCTTATTCTTAGTAGTTTTATTGTTCTTTATTTTATATATTACTAGCTGATCAGTACCCGGCGTTGCCCGGGTCCCTTTTTGTTT
>JAGVSQ010006046.1:0-10601 GCA_022683975.1 Rhyacophila evoluta
TGGATATCTTCACACTGTGTAGATTCATATGCTCCATGCTGGGAGCGAACATGGTTTAAAAAAAAAAAATTAATGAAAATTCATGATAACTAAGATATGTATTTTTTTATATAACCGCTCACTACGTAGACCTTGTGAACAGGACATAATGCTGTCAAGAGTCCCTATCCACGCAGATCATGCTGGCATCATGTAGTTCGGGGAATATATTCTGTAAGCATAGTAAGTAGTATTAACGGCCTCCCAAGACGCTAGGATTACTTTTAAAATACGCACATTTCAAAAACATGTTTGAGGCATCCGCAACAGATAGCTGAGTTGAGCTAAGTGTCGCAGCTTCATTATTATAGTAATACATTGTTGTATATTCTGTTTATTGTCTAACAATTTTAAACGGAGTCATAACACCGCATTTACTCCCACAATTCTTTTTCTAAATTAAGTCTACTACTGTTTTATAACTGTTTTGTGTGCCATGATTTACGGATGTCAAGCAGCACTGACAGAATGCACACATCAAATAAATGGCACTTTGCTGTATAGAATCCTGCACATTTCGCACGGAGTTGAAGATTGCTCAAGCTATTTCTGTTCGAATAGCGTGCTCAATTTTTGATCTGCCGTATTCCTTTATATGTATTTCCGGGCATATAAAGCTGCTTAAACTCAAAAGCTTCTCTCTGTCGTCGATCATTGGATAATTGTTATAATCTAGGCAGGGTATGGTTGCACATTGTGTTTATATTTTTTTCATTAATTCTTAAGCCAATACAAAATAGATTTGTATTTAGTCGGTGTATAGTTCTGGGAAATTTAGGGTTGGTGTTTTATATTTTATTTAAAATAGCGCATGTTTTTTATTATTTTTATTTATACGGGAGTGCAAAAAAGCACCATGTGTATTATTATGTACCAAATAGATAGGCACAGAAATATATTTCAGTATAAATTGATATAATTTTTCGACAATACCCACCGGTGACGTTGATTTAAATACCCAAAACTTTTCAACTACCTACTGAACAAATAAATGAACAGTTCTGATTTCGTTTTGGAAAAGTAATTAAACCTGCAAAGTTCCAGTGTTATAATTATTAGACGTTCTGGGTCACTTGGAGGTTTGTTTTAATTGATAAAACATTTCCCAGATATAAATCTATAGTTGTTCATTTGTCTATTTCATAAAAAAAATCTTTTTATATACATATTAATATACGAGTAATATTTGCACTAACTATAATTGCTTGCAATACCAAAGATATCTTTCGTACCAAATGGAAATAAAATACGTTTTTTGTTTTGTTTTTTTCAATGTTTATAAATTGTTAGTTTTGAATGAATGCATCTGAATTGAATTTAAGTTAATTACGCATACTCTGGTGTTAAGGGTTGATGGTTTGAGTACCACAGCTGAAAATATTTCTAAAACAGTTAAAGAAGCAAAACTGGATGACTATTGTACTGGATAGTCAGCAGATAACTAATTATCATAAAAAAATACATAAATCCTTACAGTATGCAAATTCAAGTACTCCATCTTTGGTATGGACTTAGTAAACATCAAAATTGCCAAAGTATGTGATAGGATAGTATAATATTGTTTTTTTAAAGATCTTTAGCAAATTTGTATAAAACAACCATTGAAAACAAAAATATATAATGAAAAACATTTTGTGTAGTTATTTTATATGAAAATACACGTTAAAAATGTTCTCATTTGAATTTTCAGTGTGTAATAAGTTCACTTTGGAAATACCGCCCTCACAGTCATTGTCACTCTCTCGAATAAATGCAGCCATCGCGTTATCGTGAGTGAATTTCAACCCCACCGCCTGTGTAAGTTTAATTCTTTTTTTTTGTAATGCCAATTGACCAGCATCTTCCATCTCGTTTCCCTTGATATGTCGAGTTCTTTTATCTTTTGTTGACTTAATCTCCGACTTTTAACAAATGGGGCTCTGTCAAAAAACCTTACAATTCCGAATGAAAATAACATAAAAGATTTAACAGTTCATCGTTGTGCCCGCGACTTAAGTATCTGAAATCTAAAACGTCCAGTCCTTGACGAGCGCGAAGTTGAAAATTGTTTGGACCCTAAAATATTTATATTTCAATAAGTGTCAAGTTGTTCGATAATAATAATTACAATAATAATTAAAGCACGAGACGAAGTTGGCAAACAAACTGGTCGCAGGACTTTTGAGTCTCGAAACAAAACAAAACAACTACCTTCTGTATAATTAATTACCAAACTTGGGGAAAAGCGGTCCTTCAGAGTATGACTGACACGGTGAACCGGACTAGATGATGTAATATAAATATTTATTATTTAGATTTTGGCAGTGTTGCGAATTATGTCGTCAGATTTTAAGCCAAAGCGAATATTAATATACCTACTTAGGATTTAATAATCGTATTCAAAATTATTCAAATTCTTCTTACGGTTAATTAATTAATTTTAACAATGGAAAATATAAATCTTTTTGATGAATAATTAAAAATCTATTGGCCCTTTTGATGAATATTTCTTAGTCAACTTTTTCGACATTTTCTCCCATTTACAAATGAGAAAATAATCATTTTAAATCAATAAAAAATATAGCAAGTAGTCAACGATATTTTTTTATAATAATTACGAGTATTCGTGGCTAATCTTTCGCTCAACCTCATAAAATACGTTCAAATAAATACCATAGACATTAACTTGTTTTTATTTTTTTTATTCTTTACCCGTGATACAGGTGCGAGACTATATGAATATGCACGACATAGTTCCAACTGTTTAAAAAACTTCAAACTGTCAAACTACGATGAAGTTCATAGAAATTAATGTCGAATTTTATGAATTATGATTTAAGTGATTTGAATACATTTTTACTTACAGTATAATATTTTCGAGATTAATGAACGTATTTGAACAAAATCATGATGATGATGATAAATATTCGGTAAATGGTTTTCTGTGAGAGAAATGTTTTGGTAATTAATAAACACTTGGTGTCCCAATCACAAGTCGTGATAATAATGCAAGCGTGCCTTTCTCTTATTACGGGTCATATGCACTCTAGGTTAGAAGGCCACCGGGCTAGTAGGGGGTAGTAAAAAGACTAAAAGGGTTAAAATTGATGTGACCAACATTTTAAAAATAATATTTTAGATTACTTAGATGGTGACTAAAGATATTTCTTTGATACAAATGTCTCTAATTCGGTATAAAAGCCTAAATATACAATTTATTTCATAGAATGCTTTTTTCAAATGAACAATATTATTACTATTCTAAACTTTTATTGCTTAAAAGTTTAAAAAAATTACACAAATCAGCATTTATTGAAGACAATTCCATATTTAAAGCATATAATGAATTGGAATTTTATATAAAGTTTATATTAAGTGTGAATACTATGAACTTTTCAATTTGACAAACATAACGTAATTATTTTTACAATTTATATGACTTCTTTTTTTATTCGCTCAGTAGAAATAATATTAAGCATTGACAATATGTGTACTAATAAACATATCTTAACGCATACTAACAAACTGAATGATGGTTTTTAAATATATAATCGTTAAGAATATATGGTGTATTTCAAAAAATGCTTCATTAAATCATAGAACTCATTATCACAATACTTCAAAAAATTACTATTATTTCACGATAAAAAAAGATTTACAATTAATAATAAGGAATGAATGAAGATTGCTTCATAGCATCTGCATATCCATCTTGAATACAGGTTACAAATACCGTCAAAGAAATTGGATTTTTATTTAAATTATTCATCAGTAACTGAATACTTTTTTATCAAAACGACTAAATACTTTCTTAACATCACTAGCTTATTTCATTTGCTTTCCAGGAATTACTCACTTAACAGAAATGCCCTGGAAAAACTTCGCCAGTCTGTAAAACCTATATATTTTTTCACCGATGGTTACCTCAGCAGAAGCTTAAACTCGTAGAAGTATATAGTGTCTGGCTGACGTCACAAGCTCTACGTGACGTCATAGCAGGATAAGGTCGCGGTGTGCGCATGCGCAAATTCAGGACAATCCCAAAATGTTGGATGGTCGATTTATCATAAGTAAGCTACAAAAACAAAATACGCATTCACCCCTTTCGAATATTATCATAACATGATATGTTTCAAATTACTGTTTTCAGTATCTACAGTGTAAACGATTTGCATATTGCGAAATGAAACTAGAGCTTTGTTATTTTAGTACTTTCGAGAAATTCATAAATAATGACACTTTATTTTAATTGAAATTATTTCCTGTAATATAAACGCAAAACACATTAAAATACATTTCACTCCAGGTGTAACGTTTTCACCAGACACTGAGAGCATCGCCTATCAATCAGTATCGTTTAAAGATTACTGTTACTAATCCCAAATTTTCAACTTATTTTTCAATATATTCTATGCATAGTATAATAAATATGTTTCTTTTATTTTAATAAAACATTCATTTTTCATTACCACTCATGGTCAATTAATAAATCTAATTGACGTTTTTTGAAAATGAGTATTGCAGTTAGTTCAAAATGTAGATGCAATTAGAATAAACACTTTAACAAACTACATATTAAATAATATACAAACACCAGCATATAAAATTTTAAGTATAAAATATATTATATACGTCATTAATTGTAATTACTTCTTTCATCCATCGACATCTTCAAATTGTATACATACAAACCGGATACTGTAAGTGTCTACCTACACATCATGTTTACCACATAGTATAAAGTACTATAAACAAGAAGCTTAAAGCTATGATTTTATGTAAATATTTAATAAATAATATACCAGTTAAGTTGTAAAGATATAAACGATCCTCAAGCTTTAAACAGAATATACACAAATAATTTTCGTGTGTTTTATATTTCAAACATTTTTAATAATATTGATCGAATCGTTTTGCGTGTTTTCAATGTAGCTTTTTCATATACATTTTGATTAAATAACACATAATAATCCTACGTAAGCTTTTTATTATTATGTTTTAACCATTAATTATTGCACAGCCGCGTATGTTTTATGATATTTTCATACCAATTATCGATAATATGCATTACTTATTATTAAAATGTCTGTATCATATTACACGTGAATTTCAGATATGTTATATAAAACATAATTATTTCGAATATATCAAAAGCGACTAACTGGCATGTTACTACATTTTTTTAGAATGGTTTTTCTTCGTTATTCATGTTTTCTATTGCTACTTATGTTTGTTGTTTTAGTTGTTTTTTTATGAATTTATGTAATTTCTATTCGTTATTTTATCTGAAAATGTAAATGAATATAATATCTCTATGACTTAGTTAATAGATGTGCATTCTTCGGCACTAGAGGTCGTCAAGGCAAATTATGCAGCTGCATAAATAAATTAAAACGATACGGGATAGGTTTTCAATTAATTGAGGGATCAATTGACAGCCAAATCTTCACATATATTCCGGCTTTAGTGCAGGCGATGCTGAAAATTTCACATATGTGAATTAGTTTTATTAATCAAATGGATAAGCAGCCTTTTTCAAAACGCTCAGCATCAGATGCCAAGGGTTCAAAATCACTTGTATTTTTTTTTTTGTAATATGTTTACATTTTCTTTTTAAATACATTATACCGTTTTACAAAAAAAAATCTATTATGAAACGTAATATAATCATGACAGTATTCTTTTGAGATTGGTTAAATTATGATTTTCTTATTAAAATAATGGTATTTAAGCACGGTTTTATGATATACAAATAATTATTCTACAATACCAATAAGACTATTTCAGTAAAGTCATAAAATAAACATACGAACAATAAATTAAGTGTTACGTTCGTTTTGATTCACTCTCTTGCAAAAATACTTTACAAAATATTTCTAACGTCAAAACTGTGATCAATACTAATTTAATGAAAGTCGTCACTCATCTTTTATAAACCTCAAAATAGTCTCGAGTTAAGTGACATCCACACCGCGCAAAATATTGTGGAGGTTTTCATGTGCTTTTGTGTGTTGATACCTGCCAATATCACGAAATCTTTTTTTTTTTGCTTCTATAATATGCGGAAATTTTTGTCATGTTGACGAGAGAATAATATTTTGATCATAAAGATCATACTGTCAATATTGCCACATGAATATACTCATATTTCGTACACGACAAAATATCAGTCACTATTGCAATACAGTCAAAATATTATGATATTTTTTTACTTTGTTATTATTTCTTTTTCTTCTTTCTACATATCTTTTCGCTCTCTATTTGGAGTATATGACCACCACGTGGTGCCTTCATAATTTTCTGTTATCCGCATTCACTGAAAATCTTCCTAAGTATTGCTAGCATTATTCAAATCTGCCAAATATATACTGTGGATAATAACCAACGGTTTTCTAGGAAGCTAGAATATTGCTGATTGGAAAAAGAAGCAAGTAAACTTGAAGTGAGATATCCGCAGTACGTTTTTCAATAAGTTTTAGCGTTGTTATATCACTCGCACCAAATAAGTGACGTAGTTTGACTTCATGACAAAATCGTAATTGAAATTTTATAATAGGGTAGACTAAGCAAGTCTTTGTAAGTTATTAAAGGATCCTTTCTCAATGATTTCAATTGTCATACAATTGAAACATTACATATATTCCGACTGCGGAATGGAAAAAGGACGGACATTTACAGGCGGCAATAAGACAGGTGGTTCATTTACCCAATCTGATATGAACTTAATAAGTTATTTAAAAAAAAAATTGTTCTATTAGAAGTCTTTTTTCAGTTGCGAATTTCACAAGCCCTCGATTTTTACAAGCTTTTATTCAAACTTAAGAGCTAAATTCAGATACTAATTCGGCATTTACAGCTTACATGCTTTCAACAGAACATATATTAAGTTGTGTTTATTGTGATTATCGAAAAAATTTATTCAGAAAATACTGAGGGTTTCGTCCCATGTTCTTTCCGTGTTATATTTTATTGCTTTCAGTAAAATATTCGTTTTAGATTTTTGATGTCTAACTTGTGACTTAAACCAATATGAATAAATATGTCATGAGCAGTGCGAGATTTACTTTCGTCTTTTTATTTGACCATTTTAACATTCTTTAATAAATTATAATAAATATTATTGAATCCCATCTAATCATTCATATGTATTTTTTTTCAAGCCATGTTCGCTCCTGACATTGAGCATATGGATCTACACAGTGTGAAGATATCCACTCCGAAATATGAGTATATGGTCAAGATGTCTTGACAGATTATTTTTTCACGAGAATTCTTTGTCAGACAATTTCTCAACCCAATGGGCATCCAGTCCTGCATTTTCGGATTTTTAAAATCGGACAGATGGGTATTTGAACCCGCATTCCCCGGATTGCTAGGCGCGCACGCTACCAACTACGCTAACGAGGAGAATATATGTATAGTTCGAAAAATTTCATTAAATTTAATGATTAAATAATTTCTTGTTTACCGTGTGCAAATATTAGATTTTTGAATAACACGTTTTAATTTCTCTTCAGTTGAATATATTTTTTTTTATTATATTCCACAGTTGATTTTATTATCAAATTTATAAAGTGTTTACTATATGAATCCATCATAAAAGTATATTTTACATAATTATTATATAGAAGTCCACATTATTTTATGCTGTCGCGAATATTACGCACTTGTATAGCATCTTTACCTTCACTCAAAAGTCTGGCATCTTTAAATTATGTAGACATAATGGGAACAACAACATTATTGTTATAATATTTGTCAATAAAATAGTATTTCCTTAAGGCATAAATATTAGCAATACTTTCTTATCTTTTTTCAAGGATAGCAAAAAAAAAACAATAATTCAAACATATCTAGGTATACTGAAAAATCTCAACACAAACGATATATATATATTCTATTTTCTGACTCCGACAAATAAGTACAATATATCTAAACTATAAACTTACATATCGTATTTATGGTTTCGGTATAATGGTAAAACCCGTTTTTTGAAAGCCACTTAAAGAAAAAAACATTATCTATAAAGAAATATCCCTGATCTAGAATTTAATATGAGTCAATCCTATTGGATGAAAGACTTAGATCTATTAATAAAAAGAAAGAAATAAAATACGTTTTTCAACTACGCATAAGGCAGTAAGTGACATTATTTTTACAGAGATATATAATTGTAATCATAAGAACAATAGTATTTCGCATTTTTATTCAAATACGATCTAATTATTTTCACAGTAATATTAATATAGGCATTAATTTTATTTTTAAGATACAAATTTATCATATGTAAATACAATTTTTGAAACATTTTTAACAGTTGTATACTCACAGTTGCCGAAAAATTAGTAGTGGGAAATTGTGGGTTTGATTCCGATAATTGCTGGATTTTTTATATATGAAGATGCACGATTGTATGCTCAATGGATTAAACGATTGGCTGCTATTCAATTCACCTGAAAACATCTATCAAAATAGCTCTTGACAATGTTGAAACCCTCTTTTTTCTGAAGTTGTCATCTTGACACATCCATATGCTCCATTTTCAAATAATAATATAACGTTTCCACTCATGTACATTTCAGTCATACGAGATGGGATTTGCTTAGATGTTTTAGCTCTGCCGATGTTGAATTTTTAAGTAAATAACAATATTTTACGTCATGCAAATGAGTGAGCTTTCCCTGAAAAAAATGTGTCATCAAAACACGTCCATTGCCTGTTTTCAAAGTAATTAATTATAAATTCATTCGGTACTCGCAGTAGCATGTCTAAATTAAGTTGTTTTATTATGCACTACAGGCAGCTTTTCTATATATAATGTTTTTCTACCTTTTTTTAGTAAACCGAAAGATTCGCTTTTGCCCCTTTGGGTTGCTTAACAAAGGGCATATTTTTCTAGTCGATCCAGAAAAAGGTCCGATCTTCATTGAAACATTATTTATGAAACAGGGATGTACGTAATTTTTACAGACCCACTGAAAGCTTTAGTGATTGATTTACTGTGTCCAGAATGGATGGTTACGGGTTCAATTCTCTCGGGAACACTTTTCCTAATATGGCCAAAGTTTTTTACGAAATCTTGTAAAAACGATATCCTGTTTTGAACTCTGCGTATACATACGAGTATATGTATAAAGGAGATTTGTCAAATTCAATAATAAAGGATATACTGCGAAATTGACAAAACTGTGTGACCCGTGTTTTTAGAAAAGGGCTATACTGTATTTTTTATGGCTGATAGAAATTTATATTCAATGTTTTGAATAAGATATCGGATCTATGCCTTATTATATCGATTCCAATTCCAAAAAATGGATCATATTTTTTTACGTATTTACATATTATCTTTTGTCTCACTTCTGAAACTGGTAGGAGTACTAAACATTCAACATTAAAACTATGGTTAAATGGTTAAAAGCATCAGATGGTACAGCATTTGAAAACATATATGCATTCATTACAATACTTACAAATTCAGTGTATGTATTGTATATAGCAATAATAAATTAAATTACTTGTTTTGTAATGTTCAAATATCAATTGATAATATATTCATAACAAAATATAGATCAAATAAGTTCTACACATGCATGGTACAATACGTCAGAAATAATAAATAAGTATATGTTAAAATTGATTAAAATTTTTCCTATACGAATTTAGATATTAATGCATAAATAAAAAGAGTAAAAAATTATGCAATACTTACCTTTCATCAATATTAAAGTGTTTACTTTCAGTCGTTTCGCATTGCTCGAAATTTTTTTACAGCTCTTAAATGTCAATCTCAAAAACACTTCGCCGAATTGATTTTAACGAGAGAGTGAGCTTAAAGTAGGCTTCAGCGCTAAAATCAATGCAAGTTAATTAAAGCTTTAATAACGGAGTCATTATATTATCGCTGGGAGCACTCGACGGTTGCGAAACAGATGAGACTCTGTGCCATCTTTTAATTGACTATTAATGGCGGGAGAGCCTTGTCTTTTCATTAACTTGCAACGTCGTGGTAAAAACTGATGATTCATTGGATATAATAATAACGTCAACATCATAATTTTATGTCAACATTGTAACACATTTTTAATTAAACATTTTTTTTATATTTTATTCATTTGCGTTGCTTTCCCATACCATATTTATTGCAAAAATAATCATTCGAATTTTAAAGTATACCATATACATTATTATAAAATCCGTGAAAAACTACGAGATAACATAGCAAACCGTAGACCTCCTGTTATTTTTAAAGCCATGCTTGAATGATGAAACTGCATAAACACATGATACAGATGCTTTTGCAAGGCTTGAAAATTGCTTGCCTCTTCTTCCAATTACCAGGGTTCCGGTATTTTGGGAGACCTTCGTATACCATCTACGGGATGTGTTCAGTAAATTCACCTGAGAGGATGTAAAGCGACTGATGTGGTTAAGAATTTTGAATGAGCCAAAAGTAGTGACCATTTGTCCCGTATAGGGAACGGATATGAAGGAAAAATACAACATTATTATAACATTATCTGTAAATAAATATTTTTTCTAATTTATCAGTTAATTTTTTACAATTTTATTAATTTAATCAACAA